>JAOTRI020050045.1:0-17493 GCA_028564885.2 Zoanthus sanctaehelenae
TGGGAGATGTGCTATCCCTAGTTGTATGTGAGTTTTACCCACTTTAAACATAAGAAATGATAATGAAACAAAAAAAACTCCTGAAGTTAAAATATTTAAATAATGTTCTCTAAAGGGAAGAAAGATAGCATCTGTATTTTTAAACTAGTTCTGCCAATTTTATCTTTGTTTTACACTTCACCATTTTACACTTCACTGTTTTACACTTTAAGATGGCTAAATGTTAGGGATGGGGTGAGATTCCAAATGTGGTCTCAAACAATTGCATTTTGTTTGCTCTTTGCAAAACGTTATCAGAATATTTGACTGGGTTGAAGCAAGATACAGTATTTGGGATGAGGGATGAGTCTAGGATGTTGGAATCCAGGATCAGAAAATTATTGAATATTTTTGAGATCAAGGATCTTAAAATGAGTTTTGGGATCACAGATCACAAACAAATTGGAATTTTTTCTG
This sequence comes from Zoanthus sanctaehelenae, assembly GCA_028564885.2. NCBI lineage: Eukaryota > Metazoa > Cnidaria > Anthozoa > Zoantharia > Zoanthidae > Zoanthus > Zoanthus sanctaehelenae. Next base: position 457 of record JAOTRI020050045.1, read on the forward strand.
GTTTTGCATACCTGGTTACAATAGACCAAAACCTTGACGATGAAATTCTCGTAAGTTTCTAGTATAGAATAAAAAACAACATGAACTGTGACTTATGCAGTCCTACTTTATTACAGCCACAATGTGTATTCATTTTCCACAAAGAAAAGGCGACATTGTCAAAGATAGGAGAATATGTCAGCAGTGACTGTTCTGGCTGATCAACACGGTTGGTGCTACATAAATTCATGAATCTTCTATAAGAGTTTTAAAATAAATGTTAACTTAATTCAGTATTATTGCCTTTTGTCAGTATTATGTAATATGTTATTTGAAAAGGTGTAACATCCAAAGCCTTAAAACTTGGCATTAATTTATATCATTAGTATCACTTTTAAATGTCAGCAGGGCAGCATATCTTAAAGTTTGGTTTTTGAATGGTATTTCTGCATCTTAACTGAATTATTGTTTTTTCTTCATTATAAAAGCTATTTTGCCTGAAAAAGGGAGTTGCAAGGGTTATTAAAAAGTCGGGAAAAACAAAATTTATTCAAGGTTAGGAAAACGTTTGTGAATTTTGCATTTGGTCAGGAAAATCTCGAATTCTGGTTGAAACTTACATCATTTTTAATAAAATTATTATAAGGGTTTTTTTTTGTATTTATTGAATGTCTAAACAAAGAACTGAAAATATTTGAACCATGTCATGCTCTTTGTACAAATTGTGATTTTTAATGTCAGTGAAACTTTGCTCTACCTGTAAGTCTGGAAAAATTCAGGGAATTTTTTTTGAATAAGATGTGTGGCAACTTTGAAAAAGGCAATCATTTGGGCTCCTAACTTCCATACAAAATATATTTCAAAGTATTAATGAATGCCATTTAGTTTCTTTTGTAGGAAGGGGAAAGCAGGTGAACTACTGTACTCTGTGTTCTTTTTTATAGGGGTTTTAGATGAAATGCTTAGCTGTTATCTTTAAACTTTTGCAGAAATGAAATCTTTGACAAAAGGCACTGCTTGAGTCAACTTCAATCTCAGAAGAGAACAAAAACAAGTATGCTGCCCTTATAAGCCTTTGATTATATGTCATCACAGGACACAAGCTCAGGAAGCTCTTTTGAGGGACAAGAAGAGCATTCTCATGAAGATGGAGCAAGCAAACCAATAGTGCTCTGTAAGAAAAAGCTGCCTTGGCGCAGTAATGAGGCGAACCAGTTGATGGCCTCACTGGATCGTAGAGTGAGAAAGTGCCCCAATTACAAAGACCAGTGCCTATTGATGCACCCTAGTGGGCCATTGGACAATAACTGTTAAAAGTTGCTCTTAAGAAGTGTTTTTATTTCTTGTTTGTTTAATTTGGCCAAATAAACCATCTTTGGTTCGAGTTAAAATCCTTAATAGTATTTCTTTTTCGTGTGTGCCAGAGCTTAGAAGACAAGAAAGATCCATTTAGAATATACTCCAAACAAATAACAGTCTAGTGCTAAGTTTTTGCAGTTAAGTTAAGTCATTGTAAATATATAATTAATGTAAATTTTATTGTATTTTGATTATTACATTTTCTTTATTGTTTATTAGCAGTACTTTTTAATGTACTATTTAAGAATGCTTCAGTAGTATTTTCTTTGTATTAACTTTTTGCAGATAAGTTTCATATTTTTGACAGTGATCATATTTTTGGCTGCAGTTGTTTATTAGTGGTACTTTTTAAAGTACCACTTAAGAATTGTTCTGTTGATTTCAAATGGTTTTATATTTTGTTGTAAGAGCTTTTAAAGAATGAATTGTTAATAGTGTTAGTAGTGTATTTAATAAACAATTATCAGTGATTATTCACCAGTTCTATTCTCAATGGTATAGTTCTGCGTAATTATTGCAAGCCTCTAGTATAACTTCATTTGTTAGTTTCGAACTAAATGCTGAGCACACAATATTTGCCATTGAATATTGCCACAGCAAAAATATAGCTGTGTTGTATGGAAAGTAAATACGAGTAAACTTGAAGCAAATGTTCGTGTAACAACAGAAAATCAATGTTTGCAGCGTATGTAAATATAATCAAATGTGAACGAAACGTAAAATTTGCTATAGTTTTAGCTACGGTGCAAAAACTAAAGTTTGCAAAAAATAGCGAATATAGTAAATCTGATGTGAACACTATGTTTACTATCGTATTTACCATCGTGTAAAATCGTGATAAAATTACACCTTTGCATTACATTTACGCGGACAGCAAATACAGTGTAAAAACGGTCTTCACCTACTTTGATTTGGTAGTAAATGTAGTGCCAAATTTCATGTTTGATTTTGAGCAAATGTGTGTAAACTTGAACAAATATGGTCTTTACTACACCTATACTTAACATTTACTATATCTGTAAATCCATATTTTCGTCCAGTGACAGAAGTTGTGTAGTACAAAACAGGCACATATGACAGGTGGAAGAACCTCTAAATTGATATCCATAGCCCTTTTTAAAGCACCAAAGCAAGCTTTAAGGCGGCCGAAAGAGCATTCAATCACCATTCTTGCTTGACACAACTTTAATCCAAAGTACTGTTCTTGAACAGTATTTCCTCCGTTAGAATACTCTTTCATTAGATAAGGAATCAAGGGACATGCTGGATCTCCTGATAGAAACACAGGGACCGGCTCTTCACTTTCAAGGAGAACTTTCTTACACGATGGTATTTTTTCACTTATCATTATGACTGTGCGAGCATCGTGGACGCTACCTGGCCATTTTACAACTACATCAATGAACTTGTAATTGTAGTCAGGCACAGCTTGGACATTTATTGAATAACGATGTTTTCTGTACAGATAATCTGTTGAATTATTTGCTGGCTGTTTAATGTCAATGTGAGTACCGTTGACAACACCAATACTCGAGGAAAGCCATGAGTGTTATAAAAATTAGAAACCAAGTCTTCCACTTCTGCCACTGTTGAGGGTAACCTAATGTACTGGGGACCTAAATGAATAGTTATTGCCCAGCATTCTTCTCTGACAACTTTTGAGACCGCAACCTGGCGTGACGAACAAAACGCATTGGCTGTTTTTCTCAGACGTCCTTCGTCACTGAGGTAATACAGACCACAAGCAACTTTCTTGGTCACATCTACGGGTGATCTCATTCTTGTCGTTTTTCCTTCAATATGGGGCCGTATACGTTTGCTTAGTTTCATGAGGATATCTTCTTCTTTTTTTTTGAAAATTTATTTACCCACGGAAAATCTCATCAGTTATAAAAATATAAAGTATCCAAAAATAAAATATCCAATCATATAAAAGATCCTCGACATTCTAAAATTCTCTCTCCATTCTTCGGGAATTACAACTTCATTTACAAAGTTATCCCACAACGCGCTCGTTCGTCCTGGCCTCGTCTAAAACCGTCTTTCATAAGGTTTGAATCGCGATCGTTGCTGTAAACGCAAAGTCGGTGCTTGAGACAAAGGAACTGTACGAAAAATGTGATTTAGCGTCTTTGTAGAGAGTTCAAGTTACATAGTGCGATATCTAAAAGCTCTATAAACAAGCAATTAAAATTAATATATAAACCAGGCTCAAACAAATTCTTATTATATTGCCACGACAACGTGACGGAAGCGAATTATAAAAGCTCCGTTTTCAAAAAAATTTGCATCCACACTGATACGGTTAGCCGGCGTATTCAAATTTATCCACTCTGGAGAGCGGGTTCAAATTTATCCGTTTCCTGGATGAATTTATCCGGATATGTACGTATTAGGGTGGACGGAAGACGTTTCCGGAAAAATATTGATGCATTTTCAAAATTACACGGGTTAGTGTGGACGGGGCCTCACGAATGACATTGCATCATGGACGCAATGAACGTATTAACTGCATCGTGCAGTCTCTAGTAATAATATAAACAGGACCAAATTTCCAAAATTTTATTGTAAGAATGTAAAATAAGCCTTAGGGTTGGTTGGTCGAAAAAAAAGTGAAAAGAAAAAGACCTCCAAATTTACAAATAAAAAAAAACACTCGCGTTCATGCTAATGATACGATTGTCTACTCGCATTAGTAAGAGCAAAATACAGTTTTTTAATACATACAAAAATTTATTTAGCTTCTGTTTACTTCAAACATAAAAATAGAACCTCATTTGAGCTTCAAATCAGAAATTTGGTGATATTATTTTTTTAATATACTAAATTTTGGGTTGCGTGGGATCGTGACTCAACAAATTAAACTGGTCTGACCTTATGATAACACCCGTCGAAACTTCACAAGGTATTATTATGTAAATTTGTCTCTTTAGAATACAATTTTTTCAACAAGTTACTTGGTAACATGGCAACTTATTGACACCTATTATTATCAATAAAGTTGTCAGGTGTTTAAGTTGTATGGTATGTTATGGCTCTTTTTGATAAAGAAGGATCTTTGTACCCAATACATATGTATATTACAAAAGCATGTCCATTTTCACCAACAAAACTATAACATGAAGACATTTTTTTCCCAAGAAGGCACCAGAGTGCAAGTAACATTTTTTTTCAAAATTATTACCACAGAATGTCTGTCTGTACCTCTGAACACTGTAAAAGTGTCTAAGGTGATATGAAATTGCTCATATAGACTCCATTAATTTTTTTGGAAACCTAAAACTTTGAACCCATTTTTCTCAAAAACTACAAAAGGTGGGTTAGACTAGTCTGCTTCTAATTCCATCATATAATGGTTCAAAGAAGAAAAAGTAATTTAACTTAGAACTAGACGCTCTGAAAGCGTGTTGTCGGGCTACAATACAAAGTACTATTGGTTATTTGATCAAACATGTGACTTTTGGGCTTCCTGTGTATTTTTCGAGAAAATTCGTGCGATCTTACACCAAGTAATTGACCAAACGCGAAGTGACAGATTGATAGATTGGCAAACTGAGATAAAACTAAAGTCGGGCCGCTGCACGTAGCCCGACTAATTAATATTAATTTGCATTATTGCTCCAAGTATAACACCAGTTTTATCTAAGATGTAGTTTATCGTGCCACGCCGTCTAAAAAGTTCTCAGATACTTTGTAGCTGAGGCAATCAGTGTCATCTTAACTGTCATACTAAAACAAAACTTGAGTCAAATATATTACAAATATTTTTTACCGTCAATCACGGTGTACAAACCAACCTGTTGTTTACAAGGCCGAAAAGAAAAATGGGTTTCAGGTACCCTGTATAAACCGACCCGCTTTGGAAGATTAATTGAAACGAAAAATATTTTTTTATTAGCATAAAAAATTGAAGTTGATAGCGTGAAATGGCTAATCAGATCCTTATTTTTGCATGACATGCAGATTTCGCGAACAGCGTCAGGAGCCCGTAAGATGGAGCGAGCAACTTCAATGTGTTAATTCATTTCCATACTTATCCTTCAGTGAAAAAAATTAAGTCCAAAAGTTGTTTCGTCTGAATGTTTAAAATAATGGGAACCAAGCCTTTATTTTTCATTTCCTTTACGCCAAAGTTTATCTTTCGACTTTTATGTTTTTCTCACAGTGAAATAATAGAATAGCTCAAGCAATGTAAATTAAATTAAACACTAGATAAGTAAATAGATAATTTTTCTGGAACTCTCTGTTTCTTAGTTTTCAAACTTTACACTTTTATTTCTATAAAATAATGCATTGATTACCCGAAGCCTACAATGCACTTAAGCTATATATCGGACGTGTTTGGAAAAATAGCTTTATTAAAATTAGCAACATGTCATGTTGACGCGTCAATTTGTCTTCTAAGTGTGTTTTTAAGTATTCTGAGAGTGTCGCAGAGAAAAAGCATTCCAAAATCGGCTTCATCCATTTGTTTGAAGATGTATGGACATCGCATTTACGTTTTAGGCTATGTGTTGTTCCTAGTCTTCATCAGAAAGGCTTCCATTGTACCAAAAGGTTAGTTTTCTTTTTCAATATAATGCAATTAATTATAAATTATCTGATGAAGACTACACGGTCCAAACGTTTTTATTAAGTGATTGCATGTTAATACGTTGCTTGGCTTACCCTTCCCTGTATTTCCTCAACAATTACAAGAGAAGAATATCATAAGAATCGGCAAAAGGAGAGGCAGGCAACATCTGTCCAGCCAACTTACATAAATCGTTTCGGTCTTCTTCAGTTTTCGAAAATCAAAATGGTAAAAAATATAAAAAGGTTAAAATTTATGCGAGCAGCTGACCATGAGATGCTTCACTTTTTTGTTAGCTTTTGAAGCAAGCTGTGAATCATTATTGATCCTTCTTCCATTCGATGTCCTTCCTTAATTCCTTTAGCCAAAACAGCAATTTCCTGAGCTAAAACAGCAATATCTTTCAAGCTATTATTTTTTTATTACATTATTTTTTCATTGTATTAGAGTGACATCAAGTGATAAAAAATGTGCATTTTTAGATATTATGTTTTCCAGATTGTTGTTTCTCTGATATGACGTCTTTAAAAGAATAACTCTATTTAAGCTACAAAAAGTTGAAGCACCTTAAGCATTTAGTCTCTGTTTATATGAAGCAGAGTTCTCCCGGGTTACCCGGGAAAAGAGTCAAAAAGGTTTAGAGTTACTCTCCCAAAAAAGTTAACTTTACCGAGCGTTTATATGATAAAATGGTATTACTTTTAAAACCTAAAATCGAACACTTTGTTTTTGCGAATTTCAAAAGATGTGGCTTTTCAGAAAGGTAGTAATTTGAAAAATGTCAAAATAACACAATACGAAAGATGAAGGATCAAACAATACATTAGTGTTCAATTTTACACCAGAGGCGTAGCACCCAATTTCAGATTTGAAAATGACAAGTATTAAAAGCGAGCGCATAGTGCGAAGCCTTTGCTAGGGGTGTCCGGGGGCATGCTAGGGGGGTCCGGGGGTATGCCCTCCCGTGAAATGTTTGAAATTCAGACAGTCCAGGAGGATGTTTAGAGCACTTTAAGTTTGAAATATAGCATTAATTTTTTGTTATTAATAATGACAAATTTTTATTAAATTTTCCTAAATGCTACAAAACTATCATGGACCAACACTTGAACCAGATAAAAGTTACTAGTTAATAATTTTGTATCACTACAAATTAGAGCTATGTCTACCAAATTTACACATATGTGAATCCAATGAGGCACCTAAAAACTCATACCATTTCACTGAATTTGGGGTTAACATAGGGTCTTGCCAGCTTAGAATCAATAGACATTTTACCCATGGTATGCAATTTTTGAAATTTTTGAAACCTTTTTGTTGTCTAAAATAATTAGGTTCAATTACATCAAAAGAGAATCTTACAATTTGTTATGATGTTCTTACATTTTTATTAAGTTTAAACAATGCCCTTGCACTTTGTGCGATTTGTTATTACAACCTGAATCAATTTTCTTACAGCTTAAACAAACTCTTTACAATAAAGTGTAGCAATGAACACAATTGTCACTTTTCTATTGTACTCATGTATTATTCAATTTCTTAACTGGATGTCCAATACTTTTAACAGAGGATATCTTTCTCTAGGTTGATATTGTACTAAGATCTGGGTGCGACGTTCCTGTACGCACACGATTAAAAGAAGTATTTCCATTCAAATAAAATCTCGATTTTTCAACTGCGTTAAAATCAACGAAAATTGAAAATGGATCATGGTTGCGTACGGGTCTTTAATCTAACCAAATAACCATTTTATGTGTAAAAATAAACGATGAAACAAATTTGAAAGGAATAACTTTAAAAGTATTTAGCTAATTCTCTTGCCGGATATTGTACTGATTTACTCATAGCACAATATAATTTTATTGAATACTCATTATCATAGATAGTCTTTCCTATAAGCCGCATGGCTTCCATGAGACTTAATGCCGCATTAACACAAAACTGTAAATGTAAAATAACCTTTAATAAGGGTAGAATATAAGAGAAAAGTTAGCCTTCAGATTCTTTTGTTTTTACCTTTGCACATCTCACTATAAGGGGCTCCAGGCAATAGTTTTGGAGACCTCAAAAATTTTTATGGGTGGCTTTATTGAAGATTTGCCACAGAATTATATTAAACTGAGCTTTCCCTACAAACTCCCTTTTCTTTAAATCGAAGCAGAAAATATCTGAGTTAGAAATAACTGTTCCTGGAAAGTAGAGAAAGTCCTAGGGATAACTTGGCTGTTTTACTCGTGTGAATGGTTTAGCGCGGATTATTTTGAATGGAGGCAGTAGAGAAGTTTGCTACCGCAAAAGGTCTTTCAACTGCTGGAATCCACTGTCAGTGGCTCTAAACTTTACGGATAAGATACGTGCAGTTTTGATCAAATGGTCGCGTTGTGGTAATTTAAGGTTTTCTATTCGCAATGTGTCGAAATGACTTCTGATGGTGGTCACAATATGCCAGTTTGTACTCAGGCCCATAGCAGGGGAAGGGGGCCGGGTGGGCCCAGGCCCCCTAAACCCTAATTTTTTTCCCCAGATTTTTTTGAAGGTAAGTAATGTGGAAATACAGTAAATAGTCAATGGAAATGAAAATATTGAAAAAAAAACTTTTCAAAAACATTGTGCTTTGCGTAACTAAATCGTTTACACACATACCCCTTTAAGCAAATAGTTGAGTCCAATTAAATGTTAATTAAGAACGAATAACAATTGTTAAGAAACAATAAATTTATAGACAAATTGGAAAACGCTCTTTCGCATGCTGCTTTTTGTTCTGAGCTGATCTGTTGTTGTTTTTGAAAATTTCTGGAGAAAAATCTAGAAATATAAAGCATGGATACGGGGTGGTGAGGAGAGACAAAGAAGAGAGAAGGAATTGTCCAATAAGATACAGATGATTGTAAGATATCTTTAGTTACACAATTTTTGAGAAAGCTACGGAGGAAGAATATGAGTCCGTAATAGAAAGCGTTCTGACTAGTACATGGGAAATGACTACCTATGTTACCACTGAACAGAAACATTGTTAAGCTTAAGCTGAGAAGGGTCTGGGTACAAAAATGCTGATATAAGTCCCCCTTAGAAATTTTTCCTCAGTATAACGTGTATTCACTCACATGGAAACATACGAACATTTCACTGCGGGCCAACTGAAACCAATTTTCCCATATAATAATGACAAGCTTTTGTAATATCCCGGAAGTTATTAGATGTTTATGCACTAGGTGATCACGTGCATGTAGTTTTACTGTTAGTTGGCTAGCTAAATAAAAAGAAAGTAATGAAAACCCGACTTTTGTGTCAATTATCTGTTATTAAATAGTGGATCTAACAACATACATCAACAGGGCATTAAGAGTGGGGGAGATCCACAATAAGGAACAGCAATGAATTTTCCCTTTGCCTTAATTAATGAGCCCGACTATATCAAAGATGTCAGATTTCTTGCAAATAAAATTTGTGTCTTTTTAATCATTTATTTAAACTAAATCAGACTTTTATGAAGTTTTTGTCCCAGTATTGTTAGGGGAACATACATATGTATCGCTTCTTAATTTTCCCACTTTTTCATACCATTCGAACTTTTTGCAGGACGGTTTGTTAAAACATAGCAAGACACACCAAACATAACATAAAACAGTTTGCGCACCAACTGCTTCTTTTGATTATTGCAAAATACTAGATTGGTAAAAATGGTCCTCCTCTGGAATTTCAAATTAATCCCTTATTTTTGAAATTAAATATGAGCTAAACAATCTCTTTATACAATAAATTTGAAACATTGCCGATATCTTTTCAAAATTAGTCCCGTTGTTGAACTTCAAGTAGATGAAGCAAGCTTGTGCAAAGGTAGTATAAAAAGTAGTATCTTTTTTACTCCTTTGCATGATAAGATAAAGCCTTAAAAGTGTAATTCAGTGTTCAGTGATTTTAAAAACAGAAACTGTTATCCACACCATGTGGTCTGCTCTAAAAAAAGACCTTTTAATTCAATAAACACTATTGTGACAAAACTTGGATTTATGAAAACCAGACGCCTTCATTTTGATTGGTCAATGCATCAGATATCCCGCATGTCAGGTTTCACAGTTGAAAGTTCATTGGTCTGATTGCGAGATATCCCGCCTCACCAAACTTTGGAGTGAAATACGTTTGTCTGATTCGATAGAACGCGGTATGTCCCGCATTATCAATCCTGTTTGAGGTCAAATTAAAAAAGGACACGTTTAAATGACCAAGTACATTTTTAAGTGCCATGTTGTTATTGATCAATTTTTAGCAGAAACCAACATTAACAATATCTGTTACCATGGTAGCCTACTCTTTTCTAACGATATTTGTTTCCCATGGCAACCTACTTTTTTTTTAAGCTTTGAAATTATTTAACAAGCCAATGAAATAAATCTGCTGAATTTTTATAATTGGTGGTTCATGTAGGTAAAGGACAACTAGCAAATTTCAATGCAGCATCAGGGTTCGGAATTCATTTCTCACAACCAGGGCAAAATTTAGCCCCAGAGCACCCTCAAAAAGTAGCTCTCCGGGGCTATTTGGTACGTTGCTGGGGCATTTTCAATTTATGGATATTATTGGAAGTTTCGCCAATATTACTAGTTGGTACACTTACTTTGTCCACTACTAATTCAAACACCAAACAGAGAAGCAGCAAAAAACTAAACAACAATAAACAATCATGTTTTAATTTTTTGGGATATGCCACATGCTATTAAAGTTGCTTGTTTTGTAATTTTTTTTTAACTTCGACATTGTCCTCACTGTCTTCTTGTGCCCGCGATATTGGTGACCAGTTCTTACTCAAAAGTTCAGATTCACTCGTCACTTTCTTTCGCATATATTCCACATTATCGAACACAGCAAAAAATAGAAATAAACGTAAGTGTTTCCTAATTCTACAAAAATTCACCAATACTCTTGGTGTTCAAGCTTGGGCAATTCTTAGCGCCATGTATCAGCATTTTTTTCCGTTACCTGGCGCTATTTAGCGTGAAACCAGCGCTAATAGCCCCATAGCGCTGGGGAATTTCGAACCCTGCAGCTTGCCAAATAAGATCAGAAAAGACATTAATATCGTGGAGGTCTGGAACCCAGTAATTTGCTACATATTGTTTTTAATTTCACATTCGATCAATATTTCGTTGAATATATGATGTCATAATTTGGATATTTTAAAAACTTGAATATCTCTGAAACAAAAGGAGATATTTGAAAACTGTAAACAGCATTTTTATTCTTCCAAAAACATTGGTTTAAAAATGGTTAATGAAATGCGATTTTCGTCACATTAGCTTTTTAAAAATTGCACTATAAAGAAGTTTTCAACATAAGGTAGACATTAGAAAGTTACTGAAGTTAGTCAAGCAAAGATATTTGACAAAAGTAGGGAATACTAAAACATAATCAACTACACTGTATAAAGTAGTATGCACTAAATAGATTGAAATTACCGCCAGTTTATTTTGCATCAGCATGCCTGCACAACCTTTTTTCAAAAAACCGCTGTCTGACCTGTTAATTAGGCCCTAAAATTGAGGCTTACGGTGACCTGACTTAGTAAGAGAATTGGAAATAATTATCATAAGAAAAAAATTTTTACTTCTTTTACTATGTCAGATCACCCTAACCCTAAGTTTCAGTTTCATGTAGAAGCTTGGTTTACATGGTCTATTAAGGTATCCCTTTAAACATGACTTAAGAGGAAGTAGAATTACATTATTATAATTATAACAATTAATCTCTTGAAATTATTTGCACTGACGAATTAAAATACTTATTGAAAATAACTTTATTGCAATTACCTTTACTTGGTAATAAAATGATAATATTTATGAGGTTCTTTCATTAGTTACTGCAGTAGAACTCCATTCCTTTAAAATTAGGAGCAGCAATTTCATTCTGTGGTGGCTTGACTCTTTGAAATTCCAGGAGAAAGGGGTAGGAATTGTCTTTGAACAAATGATGTCTCGAGAAGCCAAAATTATACCAATCCCACAGCTTCCAGTGCCTTCACTTGATTTTGTTTGTTGTTGGTGCATCCCAAATCTTTTCGGAGTTAGTGCTTGCTCCTTCCAGTTCTCAGAATTGAAATGACAAGTATCGTCATAAATAGTTCCAAGATAGTGAACAATGTATCTTACAACAAGAGTTAAATTTCCTGGAGGATCCAAGCCCAAACCATTATCAAACCACAGTCTAAAATTGATAAAATCAATACATGCGAGGCCCCAATGCCAACCTGACATGTGAATTGGTAAAAGAGGGAACTTATATAATGGCCATTATCCATAGTTGCCTATAACATTTATCCACATTTCTTTCTTTGCTATCAATCCAGTTAAAAGCCTCACTTGGAAGGCTTGCAACAACTTTTTCTTTGTGCTGTTGACAATCAAATGCAATAAATTTGTTTAAGAAAAAGTTAATAACAAAATTATCAACTCATCTTTCGCCAATTAAACTTGTAACTGACTTGAAATCTATAAACAGGTCCTCTTGAAGCACAATTACATTGCTGTTATTCAAAGGGCTTTCTTTGAGAAATTGCTCCACTAGAGTGATGTCTTCAACAGAATGACCAGAACGCTGTTTCTGCAGCCATGCCATTTCAAACTGGTAATTCTTTTGCATTTCTGCAATGTCACAAAACGTTTTGAAAACATTTATAGAATCAACATCAAATGAGCCCAGTTCTCCTAGGGCAACACCAGTTGGGTCATTTTTCTCATTGATGACAATGCAGTTGTTACCAAAGGGGACAGTCAAATTATGGCAGGTTGAAAGAGTTTTTAAAGCTGCTGTTGTTACACTTTCTGAGGGGCGTGATTTTAGAACAAAGGGTTTTTGTGTCACAAACTCTCCAAACGAAGGAGCAACATCTTCTACTTGTAGGTTGGGATCCACTTTTGGAAGGCAAATGTTCACCAGCTCCTCTCTTGTAGCTTTTCTTGACTGGCATAGCTTTATATAATCTGCATGGAATTTGTAATTTATAGACATGTTTTTTAGCTTATCTTGCTGCTTTGGATAACCTAATTCAGGAACTGATTTATTATCTTGTGGAGAATAAAACTTAATTTTTTTGTTTTGGGGCATGTTTTCTAAGCAACCCTTTTTCTTGAAAAGGCTTTTGATGGGAGGCTTTCCTGCTTTGTTTGGCTTTGATGAAGGTTTTTCCAAGCAAACTTTTGACCCAGCAAGCTTAGATAAAAAGACTTTCTCCCATTCATTGTGATTGTATTTAAGCAATGGCTGATCTTCTTCTGCTACAACACATACAAGTGTTTCAGTAAAGGCAAATGTGTTAAAGTCTTTTGAAAACATCTCATTAAACAAGTTATCCATTATTTTTAACCATAGAACTTGCTCCTCCGACCAATCTGCAGGTGCCTTTTTTATGGCCCAACCACAACCTCGGAAAAAGAATTTTCTGCCTGTAATGGAATTGTATGGTAGTATTTTCAATTATAATTAGTTTTTTTTTGTTTTATCAGTGTTTCAATTAATAAGGAATAGTTATTCACATTAATATAAAAAGGTTGTGTGGTCAAAAATAATTATTTAGAAAAATTGAAACAGTTTATGTATAAGCACATAAAATATACATATGTAATATCAGATGATGTAAAGTTCAAAAACTTTGCCCCAATAAATCAATGTTTCTGTTATGTAAATCTAAATCTCTTACAAATCTAGTTGCCCATTCCAGGTAATAAATGGATGGAAATATTTCATTTCCCCTAGATAAAACACTACATTATCGCCAGTTATCGACATGTAGCTTCCAGTAAATGCTTGTAGTCATTTACTGGTCCAATAATGACTAAAACTGAATTTGCTTTGGCATGAAAGGTCACACATATATATTCAAATCATGGCGAACTGCTGAAGTAGAACTGGGAATCTTGTGGTTGGAATTAAAGCAAAGACCTTACCCAATTTGCAACCATGTCTGTCTAAGTAGGTACTTTTAAAAAGTGCAAAACACAAAAATATTCACAGAGCATCCACATACACATACAGCAGAACATCAGAATTAACAGTAACTATAAATTTATACTTACGGGTTGCTTTACATTCTAGAGCTTTTCTTACAGCATATCTCAATCCCAATAGTTTCTCAGCATATATTAGGCTTAGAATCTGTTCCACTGAGGTGAATGAGAAAAAAACTGTAATTAATAATTAAGAATTAATTTCACGAATACCAAAATACAGCTATAAGGAGCACTTCTTGTAAAAATAACCAATGACGTGCGAGAACTACTGTATATTATAAAAACTGTACAGTCATTGTTATATCTTTAGCTGTTTGTTTGGGCCCATTCCAGGAATTTAGAATTTCCTCCGAGATTGTTTGGTCATGATCAACAAATATTTGTTTTTAATAAATTTCTATAATTCAAAGAAGTTATATCACTATAAGGCATGTTTCATTTGTAACTTAAATGCAGAAAAAGCAGCCACACGAATCTGCAGACTAATAAAGTTTTTGTTGTGAATAATTGTTATTGTGGAAAAGGCCCAAACAAATGCAGCTTTAGAAATACATAATGTAGCAACTAGCTTCCTTACATGATGATGCATTTCCATTTCCATCATGGCTTGTTGTGCGTGAATACAACTGTCGCTGTATCTTGTGGGCTGCTTCAAACCCTTGATTTGAATACTGCTTCAGGGAACGAAATTGTCGAAGGAGCATGGAAGCATGCTCAATAACTATATGAGCATAATCTCCCGTTCCAAGTCGATAGCCAAACAAAGACCGAAGACGGAAGCCCCATTCTTTTGCCTGAAAGTATACATAGTTGTACACAATTTGTTAAAAATAATGTTTAATTAATCACTTTTGTCACAATGCCATGGTGTATAAGTACTTGCAATTGTAATTGCACACAATTTGGGCATCCTGCTGATGAACAATAAACTGTTTTGCTATTTTTTTCAGCAGCATTATAGTTATGTCTGTTCAGATATCTATTTACATCATTTGACCACCAATCTCCAAATCCACTATTTTAGAAATTTGTGTCTCATACACTGTAAAATTAAAATTATTGTATAAAGAAAACTATATTTATACCTTAAAATCAAAAACATCTATTTCTTCTTCATCATCATCACCAAACTCTTTGTCTCTTAAGACTAATGCTAGCTCTGCCCATAAATTATAAGCCTGTGGAAAATAATTATGTTGCTGAATAACTTACAAAAAACAATTTTAATTTTTATCTTTTGATATTGTGTAGATAATAAATTAAACTACCTATAGCATATTTGTAAAGTAATTAAGTTAACCTGACTTGTACATGTAACTAGAACGTACAGTATTTGTAAAAACATTACCCTATTGAAAATGAACTAAAATCAAATAATAGACAAGTATTTTTATAATTGCAAATATTTTAAGAAGGCCAGGCTTTGTAAATAATTTTACTATTAAACATTACAATAAATGTTAAAAGAGATTATATGATTAAAAAGTTTAAGAAATTTAAAAAATGCAATGGTGAGAATTAAGTATAAAGAATGTTTTAAAATGTGATGCTTAGGCTTAACAAGATATAATCAAGTAAAAATAAAAATATGCTTGAATATATAATGAAAATAAATCATGAAATAAAATTAAATAATTGTTTAGTGTGTACTTTAATCTTTTTGGTAATCATCTACTGTATAGTATGGTTTGTTATATAGATAACAATGTACATATGGAAACAATCAAGATCAATACAGCTGTGATTTACTGTATTGTAGACTCAGTTCTAGTTTGGAAGAAGTTTACATACTCAGTTAGTACTTTAATTAATTCTAAGATTACATTACTGTACCTCCTTGAATCGCTTAATTAACATTTGACCAACATATGATTTCAACTGCTGAGCTCCTACACTCTTGTTTCTTTTGTGGCTAAAGCATTTCAACCTCTCTTCTATTTCTTTCTGAGTATCTTGCCAGTACTTCAGCTTTTCAAGGATTACTTCTTGAACAGCTACATATTAATTTTAATTAAATCAAAATAAGACTCAATGCATTTGAATCTACTCCACGAATCTAACATTACTCTACACTAGTACAATTAAATACAAGTGGACAATATGCCAGACCCAGTCCAGAGAGGTGGTTTGTGAATCCATGGTTAATGTCCTTGCCCTGTGCTAACTGTACTTAAACAAACAGCTGGAGCAAAATCATAAATTAATAAATAATTATTGTACATAGCAAGACTACAAATTGAATAGTATAGAAAACTGAATTAAATTCAAATGAAATGTATGAACTAGCTAAACAGAATGGTAGATGATGTTCTAGTAGGTTTTTAAGCAGTAGAAAAGTTAAATTAATTGGTGGAAATGGTCTGCTAGATTTCTAAATTTTTTCATCCTAGCTTAATTTTGCCAAAAAAGTTTAAAAAACCGATGGTCACATTATTATTATAGCCTTTTTGTGTATCATAATTATTACTCTCCAAAAAATTAACTTTCTATTATTTTTTTTAATTTAATAACTTTAGTACTACTGATCTACTGTATCTGTAATTACTTAATGATCAACAACCACATTTAGCCTAGTCAATCTGTTCTTAAAACGTTTGTACTGTAGTCTATTTGAATAACAACTTCTCCATAAGTACTGTCGTAACAATCAGAAAGAGTGAAAAATTACCACTATGCTTGAATTAATTATTTAAATCAGTAATATTTTATGAAAAATACTGTATTACCAGTTTCTTCCAGATGCACTGACTTCTCACATGTTCCACAATCCCGTAAATAAGAACCTGAAGAAAGTATCTGCTCATGATACTAGGGGAAATATAAAGCAATATTTGCCACCAGTTTTACAGAGCATAAAAGACTGTGCATGTATGGCACTGACAAGAACAATTACCTTGCACATCAACAGACCAGCTACAATTATACAAAAGATCTAAACATAGTTCTGTCATCCCACGTGCACTCAGGCGTATCGCCAGGACACCATCTAGATCAACAGAGCAGCTAGAAATGAAATATATCTACCCAAACCATAGTTCTGTCATCTCCAGTGCACTCAGGCGTATCGCCAGGACACCATCTAGATCAACAGAGCAGCTAGAAATGAAATATATCTACCCAAACCAT
>JAOTRI020050119.1:0-17493 GCA_028564885.2 Zoanthus sanctaehelenae
TCAACTCTTTCAACGATTGTTTTTCCATCTCGATCAGATATAAGATATATTTATTATACCCTTAAGATAGTTTTTTTTCTAAATTTTTGATTTTTAAAACTTCAATTTAAGATTTCATTTTTTTTATTTCAGAAATATTTTTTTGGATCAGAAATTTCTAGGACAGAAATATTTTTTTGGCCCAAAAAGTTTTGGCTCAAATACGGCTTTTTACATATATATTAACGAGTCATTTGAAGATTTTCTGAGTGCACAGTACAAGTTGTTAAAGACATTGATTATTTGTTTATATACTGTACAAGTACAACAGGAATTCAGTAACGGTGACAAACGACATACAATCAAATACCAGAGTAGTAAAGAGTTATTTAGAGAAACGAGATTTGACCGTCTTGATTGACCGAAAAACGTGAATTGTACATGATCTCGAGGAAGCCCTTCAAATGTTATTTTCTATTTTCCACTGCTTTATCATTCGTAAAGTAACTAGAAAAGCTGGTTTTTTTCCCGCTCGTAAAACGCGTTTTTCATTTTTCGAGAACATGGTTAATACCCATCGTTTACCAACTAGCTTGAAATAATGGCTTTAGAAAACAAATTTTAAAAACAGTTGCTCAAAAATCTCGTGTTCATTTGATTAGTTTGTTTGATTTTTAAAACTGAATGACTATGCTTATAGAAATTCTACTTCCAAAAAAATATCCACATCACGTCAATCAAAAAAAAATAAATGACTAATTACCAATGTTTTCAAAAGGCATTGTTGACTTCAAAAGTTGCCGTTTCCAAAACATGTCTGCGGTGATTTATTATATTAATATCACAAACTATGCAAATTGCATATCTACGTTTGAAAAAGCTTTCGTCTTTTAGCAAGATTTGGAAAAAAGTTGTACCTTCCACCCCAAAATTTTGCAGCCTAATAGTTGCAATAGGATTTTGATATAAAAAATGAAATTTTTGGCTGAAGTGTACGGTCTGAAACAAAATTTATTCCGCCTGAATGGGTTTTTGCATATACTGAGAACTAAAAACTCGTAAGAGTAAAAAAAGTTCAACAACTTTCGTGCTGTCATTTCAAAGCTTTTATATCAAACCAAATCACTACAAACAAATGATCCATTCATTAAAGTTACTTTGACTAAACCATCGACAATCTTGAATAGAAAAGTGATATTTAACAAGTCACACAAAGACAATGGTTTATACTAAATATAAAAGACATATGAGTTAATTTTTTTTGAAATATTAACACAAATACAATTCTTAAAACTGACATCAAACGCTTGTGCAAATAAAATGACATTAGACGAAGCATGCAGGATCCCTTAATTTCTGTTGAAAATCTGCATGCTACTTTGCGTTGATACTCCTTACTATACTATTTATCTTGCTAAATCAGCTGTTACACTATGTTACAGCCTTTTAGGATTGGTTCAGATAATTCAGCCGCTGAAACAAAAGTCAGTGTTGTACATATTCAAATCTAAGGCCCTTGTCTTTGTCGAATAACGTAACAGAAACCGGTAGTTCAGTTGGACTGGCATAAATCTTTCAATCCTTAAAATTCAATGACATTTTTCAAATGTTACTAATGTACATTACCAATAAGTCCTGGACAGAAAAACAAACTAGATTTGTCAATTACCTCAGTTGTTTGAAGCATAGTTGAAATCTTTAAACGCGGAGTTGGTAATAAAAAATATTTCAGCTAGAAGCAATCTTTGTTTTACTACCAGTTGTACCATACGCTACCATTCCTCCATAACCAAGTGGCTGCACAGATATCGTCTAATGAAAGACCAGTGAACGACATTCACATGGTTTGATCACGTTTTCCTGGTGGTGCATCCATTGGCAAGTCGTTTGGTTGTGGTGTAGTTCTGAGATTATTCAGTTCTTTTTGCAAAAAAAATACAAAAAAAGTCCTTGCTGCTAATCATCAGTGAATATATACTATAGCAAAGTTTATACTTTTATTATTACAAATGTACAATATGAGTTTTACACCATCTTAGAAGACTTTTTTCTTATATAGTCGAGTACTCCTTCATATTCTTCAGAACCTGCTTTATTGTTAAGCTAAACAACTATAGGCCATCGTGATTAAACAAACCTTTTGGGGTCAGTCGTGCTCTTAGTGAAGAGCACTTAGACGAATGTTATATACTATTGAGATATATAATTTAAACTGACAAATACGGTTTTAACAACCTATTAAAAAGTATTTACCAAGGTTAGAAATGTATTTTAAGTAGCCCGTTTATCGTTTTCACAGTTATCTCGTTAAGGGATAATGTCCAATTTTCCATGGCGTGATCAACAGTTGTTGCTTAGAAGTGCGGCGGAGGTGCATAAAATCTGGGAGCAGACTCTTGAGTTGAGTTGGTTGGATACTGAGGAGGAGTGCTGGCAAAACTAAAGTGAAGAGGAGGTGACTGCAGATAACTGCTTTGTTGAACAGGGGCTGGAGTAACAAAATGCCGGGGTCCACCGTGTGGAGGATAAAACGGCGAGGTGGAGTACAACAGACCTTGGGAAGCTGCTAAATGATATTCCATTTCCGCTGCCAGCTTTCGCTTCCATTTCGTTCTTCGGTTTTGAAACCAAATTTTAATCTGTGTCTCTGTCAAGTTTAATGACTTTGAAAGTTCCATTCGTCTTGACACACTAAGATATTTATTTTTGTTGAACTCTGTTTCAAGTTCTTTAATCTGCTCGTTGGTAAAAGCAGTTCGCGGCCTTTTCTTCTCGACGTCCTTAAGTGGTCTTCTCTCTTGGTTAACGCTTTT
Organism: Zoanthus sanctaehelenae; assembly: GCA_028564885.2. NCBI lineage: Eukaryota > Metazoa > Cnidaria > Anthozoa > Zoantharia > Zoanthidae > Zoanthus > Zoanthus sanctaehelenae. The sequence continues at coordinate 2,793 of JAOTRI020050119.1, forward strand.
TGCGGCTGCTGTGTTATCACCTCAAGATAAAAACAAAATAACCTAACTAACAGCGGTAAGTATATAAAAATTGGAACAACTGAGTTTCACAAAATGTATACTCACATTGGGATCTGTTTAAATGATTCTTTAACTAAAAAAATGTTTTATTTGATAAAAGTAGTAACAGAAAATCAGCGCCTATGCGCGGGTTGCAAGCACGCAAAAGAAAATTATTTTAAGAGATTATTAAGGGCTTCCGTCTCGCAAGACTTGTAAACTCTGTTCTTATTCCATTGTCATCAATAACTAGCTACGTTTACAAGAAAACCTTGTCAGAAAAAGATAAATTAAAACCCAATAAACTCAATAATATTCAAAATTAGTTAACCTAAGTGTTACCAACTACGAAAAAGGATTCAGACAAAGAAACTGAATAGCAATGAAATCAGAAAACAAAATTTTGTTGCAGGCGCACCTTTGCTCTTCATAATGATTTCACTAAAGCTTGATATTACTTGATTACTTGTTCAATCTGCTGCCAACATTTTCTTGAAAGAGATAATTTTGTTTTAAGTGTTTTGATATTTATTCTTAAAGACTCTACTCAACTTTTTTTTATACGGAGCGATCATATAGAGGTCAGAATAATTGGAAACTGTCTCAAAGGCCCTTATCACCTCTCAATATAATTTCATCGCATTCGCTACGCTGGCGCCTTTTTCTTTTACAAATTTATCACTGTGCTGAAGACTGAAGTTATTTAATAGGTTATTTTTGGCTTAAAGTAACAAATCTTTCCGGCTGAATATTTCATGTAAGTATGCAAATGATAGCCCGTGATGGTCACGTCAAAATCTCACTCAAGCAGAATTTTCAAAGTTTATGCGGCTGTTTGGGAACTGATAATAAAGTTTCAGCTGATGATATTGGAAACGTAAAAGAGTATTGTTTTTCTTAAGCAGCATCTAAGCTTTTGTCAATGGAAAGTCAAATGATTTGCAATGTTTTCGATTTAATCTGTATGTGGTCGTGTATCTATCATCGTAACATAAAGTCTAATCATTCACTATACTGGCTAAATCTATCTTCCCATGCTGTGAAATACAATCAAACAATTCTGCCAGCGCTTCACGAAGTAAATGGATTTCTGTATCACGTACTAGAAGGTATAAAGTTTTCATCTATTAGTCGCTACTTAAGGTTGTATAAACTTTTTAACTAAGAAGTTAGCATTGTGAAAAATGATGTATCTAGAAGCGCTCTATCTCCTTTCTATGCCAATTGGCAGACTAACGTGATTTACCTGCGCTTTGATTCGTGACAGTTTGGTGGAACTCGGCTGGTTTTTCCTTTGGTGCAGTAACCATTTCAGCTACTCCAACGTTCGAGTTCACCTGAGTTGCGATACAAAGATGTTCCCTTTTCTTGTCAGTTAACGTTGGCGCATGTTGCAAAGCTTTCTGGTGACTTAAAATACTGTCGATGGTAAAATTTCCTCCTAGTGCCTGTATTTGATTATTATCCATCATGGTATTTTTGATAAAAATCTTATCTTTAATCGAAAAATCTAAACTTCGTGTAAGAGATGACCTCGAAAAATATAGCAGCACTTAATCTGAGGCACAATGGAGCTACCTTACCCCACTAATCTTGAAGTTGCTTCCTTTATTGTGATAGCCTTTCTGGTCTCGTCCACTCCATTACTTACGCACTTGAACTGACTCTGATTGGCTGGCGCAATAATTAAAGACACCGTTCGTAGGATGGCTGGCGTCTGATAGCCTTCTGTATAGTAAATTTCCACGCCTGGTGCACACAAACTAATCTGGTTGTTAATCGTAGCATTTCAATATTTGTAAATCTGACTGAACAAAATTTATCTTACTAACACTTCAAATGTGTTCAGTTATGGTGAGGGTTTTCAATTTTCGCAAGAGCATGTCAAACGTTAACGGGTTTATTAACAGGATAAACTACCAAATGTTATTACAAATAAGCTCCTTGATTGATTTTTAGTAGCTGAATTAAGACCAATTAACCGCGTCGTTCTACACACTTAATCCTTTGAAGTTTGTCATTGCTATTGTCATTTCATTTACACGATACCAGATTTTTAACAAGTATTTGATTTAGAGAATCTGCTTGAAATTTTCTGTTTATTTCAACTTTTAGTACCAGAAGAATCAAACGTGATTAAATCAGTTCTTTAATTTGAACAATTGAAAAACTGGCAAGAATTTTTCCACTGTGAAACAGCAATAAAACTCTCAGTGGGGCGTCTCTTTCAGCGGCAAGTATTCATTTCCCAATCAACTTAATAAGGATTGCCTATAATTAGTTAGTATTAACAATAATCACCAACGGTCAAAACAAATGCGAATTTTAAATTCGATCTTCTTTGTTTGCCACAAGCTTATTCAAATGAAAGAGTTTATTTTGGTTATGTTACTGAGAGCAAACAATGTGCCAGTGAGCATTCACAGTGCATCTGTTTTTTTCAATTGAAGTAGTCAAGAGTTGGTTTTTCAACAGTAAAGAAATTAATTTTCAATGCGTTTTTAAATATCCTTTTTTGAGTTCTGTAAGTTTTTGAAGCTAGTCTTATAGACAAAAACCGTTTCCTTTGTTATCATGTTTATAAAACGTTGAAACCAATATTAACTTTGTTGTCTTTCCAAATGTTTCTAAAGTTGACCAATGTTTGCTTACTTAACCAGTGTAGTAAACTCTTGAAAATAAATAGCAGTTGATATTTAATAATGCGCAACTTTACAGAAGTGAAATATTGATAATATAGAAATTTGTACACAGTTTAATAGCTTGTTGCCTACAGCAAAATCGTCGGTCTCATCAAACGACTCAAACAACTGTTCCAAACAAGGCCTGTATCCTTTCAAGGGTGCTCTTATTCAAGTGAAAGAATGCTAAACACCTTTATAAGTTTTATAAAAAAAATGAAGTAGATTAGTTGCTCACGCAAGCAGTGAGTGAAAAATAGTTTTTGCCACTGAAACTTGAATTCTTGTGATCTTCGCCGCGTTATGATTGTGTAATAATAACTCTATATTTCGGCCAATTAACATCAATTTAGAGGCTAATTTCACCAGCGACTCATTTCCGAAATCTCAAATATTAATTTTTAATTTCAAACAAGCAATTTTTTTCTAATTTTGTTTTTATTCGATAATCTCACGCGGTTATTGAAGTTTAGGTCTTTACATATAATTATATTAACACAATCCATTTTACTTTCAGTATCTGAAAATTCTTCTAATAACAATATACTAAAACGGGTAAACTTCCAAGTATTCGTCCTTATAATCCAAATCATTTTTAAAAGTTTTGAATAAACGACCTTTTATCAAACGAATAGTTTGTTTAACTGTATTGGGCAATTATAAACATTCACCGCAACACTGACAACACGAAATTCATAATTTGATTGGCTTGGGTTTGGATCTCTACATAGTTTTACCTAAACTAACTATTATTTATATCTACCAAAAAATTGTTTTTCTGCTTTCTAAAATAACATTTGGCGCGTTTTTCTTTTGCAGTATTGTTTACAGCTTTACTAAACTCAAAATTAAATAGAAAAACTGAAAAAAACAACATTCAAAGACTTCTTCTTAACAAGCTACATATAGAGCATAGTATTGATGTAACCATTTTAATGGCTTTTGCACAGTTTTGTGTTTGATTCCCTTGCAGACTAAATCTAAAAGCTTATGCTTTTTTTAGTAAACAAATATTTTTTCATTGCTTTGCCCTCTTAAAACAAGAGCTAATCTCTGTAACACCATCTGAAACAGTTTTAGCGTAATATTTTAATATGCGAGGCCCTTCGATCCGAGTGCGAGATTTCCAGTGCGCGCACCGACTAATGCATTAAACAAACTTGCTAAACTCAAACACAACAGAAATATTTTCACTCAACAAAGACTCAGTTAAAAATAATTTGACCGTATTATGAATTATCCACATGTACTCGGATCTAAAGTTCTCTATTTTCTTTCAGCAGCATTATATGATTTCAAACGCACCGTCCTCAAGCAAGAGGACAATATTTCTAGTAATCTGGATAGAAAAACGGAGGTTCTCTCAACAACACGCGCACCAAAAAATCTTGTAGTCGAACTAGTACTCACATCTAAAGGTCCTGTTGATATCCTCAGATGTATTCTCATTATGGTACCTCCTTAAGATCGTCAACAGTATTGTCTTTATAGTATTTTTATGGAATCCTTAGCAATAACATCTTTTTGCTTTCTTCGTGGGATTCACAGAAGGATCGTTATTGTGGTGTTTCTTGCAATCATCAGAAGCATTGTTATCTGCTCCCGAATTTTCCCATAGCATTTTCATTTTTCTGTCAAAACGTTTAACTACCATTATAAGCTTAGTAATAGTGATAAGATTGAGGTTTACTAACAGTCACGAGGAACACAATAAACATGTGGGATGTGGGAAAAAATCAGTATGCGATTTCACTATTGTGTGAGTATAGATAGCTTGAGCCTTTCAAGCGCTGTTTACAAGTTTATCTGTTCTGTTCTTTAACGCCTGCTATATCTGAGAAATTACCCAATGTGCGTAGGGCGCATCTAGTGATTCACCGCTTTCCTTATATACCATTCACTTTCCATGACATCAATAATTAACTGATTCACTATGGTTGGTTCTACCATTAGGAAAACATGAAAGGACTGATCAAACTGTAGTTAGCAACAGCAGCGCGAAAGATTCCCTGCATGATGCTCATGATGCGAAATACAATCTGAAAATCAACCCTTGGTTCTGGGTGTCTCGCCAGGATTAATTCTAGCATTTTTAAAGTCTTGATTGCCACTTCGATTTATGAAAAAGAAACTGCTTCTACTATGGCGATCCAACCGCTTCAATTGCTACCATTGTTTAAATTTGGGGTCGTTAAATTCAAAACTAGGGATAGCTTAACAGTCTAATAAGTGATCCAGAAAATATGAAAGCCGAATTTAAAGCTTATGCGAATTTCCGTTTTGAAAAATGTATGAAACCGTAATATCGGAATATTGCTCTGACAGGGTAAGCCACAATGTACCAACTTATCACTAAACAGCTGAAATGTGTCTAAATTATTGTCCGCAAAGAGATTACATAGTTACTCTGAATAAATAAAATACTAGATAAAACATGTACTCTCCTTGACATTATTGGTGAAAACGTAGTGAAGCGAACGCTCACCCGGGAAATTAGAGAGCACATCAGTTGGGTTTTCATTTGCTCGAGACACAACCATTGGCGAGGTTTTCACTAGTGTCAATTTTGAAGGCATGGATACATGTTATATTTCTTTTATTAAATCATCATCTTCCGAAAGTAGAAGAGTGTTTGATATATTTCATGGTACTGTAAATTCTTATAACTTGTATATACAATTGATCACATCGCTCACATAATTTTAATTTTGAGCTTCACAAAGCCCAACACTAATATAAAACACTCATGTTGAACAATCAGAAGCCACGAAACATTGGCAAAATAACCAAAAGCGCATCGCTAAAAGCAGTAGTACCCATTTTAATGGTTATTTTTCCTATACAGCTTACAAGCAAATTGCTTGTTCTATAATATGGAACTCGAGTACATGAGTTATGCACTTGTTGTTTTTGACCAATCAAGACGCGTATACTATCCAAAATATTTTTCATTATTACTTTAAGATTTTAATGACAAAGGTCAACGCCAATATCCAACGTTTCGAAGTTATCCTGACTCTAGATTCAGGGAATTTATTCAAATTGAATATCAAGGCCTTTTTTTAAAATAAAAAAAGTACAATAGAACAATAGAAGTGTGAAGTGTTCTATTGTCCTTTTTTATGTTAAAATAAGACCTTGATATTCAATTTGAATAAATTCCTTGAAAATAAAGTCAGGCCACTTCGAAACGTTGGATATTGGCGTTGATTTTTGTCATTAATATATACATACTTTTACAAAATCCCTGTTATTTAGTGCTTTAATATTGTTTTAAATGCTTTTATTTGAAATAAAAAGCTTTTGTTCTAATTTTCTATATTCGTTAAAGATGCATAATTGCTGATCAATGCCCTGGCAAATCTGTTTGGCCGTCAAGACCTGTATAGCAGTATCAATTTACCGGCCATGTCTTCCTAAATTTTAATTTGTGAGCTTTGTTAAGCACTTGTTAAAATCATTTCCTTGCCCTATAATTTGTAAATGACAGCTCATTAGTTTTGAAAATTGGCCAAGAATATTGCAAGTGCAGCGACATGGCTTTGACTTGATTAAAGAAACTCGTTAATTCCTAAACAATGAGACCGAATATTTTGGAATAATGTAAGTCTACTTTCATACATACTTCGGACAATTCCATATCTCTTCTCATTAGGGATGATATTTTTTAAAAATATATGATAGGTATAGTAAACAACAAACACTGGACAGACGCTAATAGACCGGAAACTAATTGCTCAACTTTTTGACATCATTCTACGGTCTTTTATTATATTTAGAAGAATTTTAGCAAGAAGAATAATTTAAAAACACTGAATATACGAAATATTTTGTTAACAATAACCAAACGTTTGGTAGTTAGGTAACCAAAATCTAGTTTCGCTTGTTTTAAAATAGAATTTCCATTTCTACTTTTGGTCAAATGTGGTCTTAACTTCACCCACATGGTTACGTAATATGAGTATACGTCACCGTATTGAATATCAGAAAGTTACAAAGACTTTGATAAATAAAAACTACCTTCGATATAATTATAATTGAGACGGATACAAATTCAAACGTGAGATGAGAGAATAGGGCATCTTAGTTTCGGATCTAGATAATCCGGGGGAAATTCTTTTTTCTTACTTAATACAATAAAATTAGTAACAAAATTGTCGTACAATACAAATTAATTTATCATAAAGCCAAAGGTATGAGAGGTATATGGAAATTTTGAATTAAAATCACATTTTGAAATTCATGCAGGTATAAGTAAATGAACTATAGAAAATAGTTTAATAAGCAACCTTCGTTTACTGGAAAACATCCGCGCATGCAATTAATTGATCATAATTGATCAGATGACCTCAATAAATCCGAGAACACATCAGTGACATTACACACACGGTTGATAATAGATTTTATCTGACATAGACCATGTTCTTTTCGATTTAAAAATATGAACTCTTAAAACTAATTTAGCTTTCATCAAACAGGGTTCGTGCTGGGGCCGTGAACAAAATTTAAGGACTTTCTAAGTAGTTTTTAAGGACCAAAAACAATTTTTAAGGAGTAATTTTTTTGTGTGTCTTCGACAAAAAGAAATAATTGCCATTTTAACTGCTGTTTTAGAATTTAAAAGTATAAATGTAATAACAATGATGAAACAGAATAAAAAACATTTGCAATTCATTTATATATTGTATTTGAACATAGTGTGAACATTAGATCGTAACATGACATGGTACAACGTCAATGAAGGTATAAACACCATCTGACATGTAAAATGTTTTTCTGCTAAAATTAAATGTTTGAGATTTGTCTTCAATGTTTCCATTTGAACATGGAGTTCATCTGCCTCTTACTGCATGTCTTTAATACTGCGACAATGGCTGTTGGTTTTCCTAATGATGTATCATGTTGTCTTCCTTTTCACCTCGATAACAAAACTTCCCTGCACTGTCACGAAAGGCTGAACTACGTTCCATTATACGTTTTCGTTTAACTTTAAGTGATGAAAATTTATCTGACATTCGTTTATTTCCCTCTCCTTTTTCTTTCTTCTTGGATTTCTCCTTTTGCTTTCTTAACTCTGAGTGGTATTTCCGGTGGATTAAGGATACTTCCCGCTGCTTGGATGTGGTCATAAGTTACTCTCTGGGAAATTACTAATCTCTCTTTAAAATTGTATTCCATTAGCTCTATATTTATATGCCGAAACCACGCTCAAAATTGCCCAAGTGAGAGAAAAAGTGACACTCTATATAGTAGATCCATAAAATTTTTTGTTGGCTTGTTTTTAGATGAGAGGCAAGAAAATAGTTAACCCGCTCAAATAAATCGTACTCTTCAAATTTTTGTAAGGTGTAAATCTATCAGGTAACTTAACAGCCGTTCCAACAGCTTCACAGAAATACTAGTGGAACTAACCATCATAATATAGGATCTAGACATCTTAAAAAGCGTACACCTTATGGCGTGGACCTAAGGAGAAGAATGACTTAGCAAACAAAAGTTAATCAAATTGGCCTTTTTACCTGTGTTTGCAAAACTTGGAAGGATGATGTCAACGCCATTTTATTTGACATAATCTTCTTGTTTGACTGGGCTATCTTCAAACAACTTGTGTTCTTTCAGAAAGCATTTATCGAAATTCCACTCTGTGTTCTTTGTCCAAGTTTGAAATGCTCCATGCACAGTGTGTAATCCACAGTTCCCTGGTTCTAATAAAAGAAGATTTTGTTCATTTAATTTTGATTAGTTTGTATTTCTCTTTGAAAGGAAAGATTTACATTTTGGCCATCCATTCCTTATACCATAATTTTGATTGATTTAGGTCTTAAGTGTTTTTTTTCATAGCGCTTCAAGAGGTCAGCTATTCTGTCTTGCCCATTATACAAGGAAGTAAGGTATCTAGAGTGAACTCTGTCTTCTGCATCTGACCAATAGCGTAGACTTAAATCCATTTGTTTCATCTTTAATTCACCTTTAATTGATACATCATATAGGAGTGAGTAGACAGGAAACGTTTGTACATCATAGACCCGTTGTTTGAGAAAAAATGGGCCTAGTCCAAATGATGTTCCATATCTGAATTTGGACTCACTAATGAATACTTTGCAGCAATCTTGCTGTCACTGAGTATCTTTTGTAACAGTTCATTCATGATGGAATGTCCCGAATAATGGGAATGGACACACTTTAATGCCCATAATATCTCTGAATGAATTACACTTTTAGACAGAGTGCTTAGACTGTGTAGAGATTGCAAAGAATAGCTTGCATCTGTTGCCCTATGTGCATAGTGTTTTTACCCCTTCATGATCACACTCTCTAGCCAAACTTTGTACGTGTTGTCGACAAGCCATTGTGAATTGAACACACATTTACACTGGAGCAATAAAGCAGTTTTGAAAATATAAACGAGTTTATTAAAAGCAGTAATGTTATTTTTTATCAAGTAAGTGTTTCATTCTATTAATTTTATTCAGTTTTGAGAAGTAGTTTGAAACAGTTTTTGTCATATGTTCATTATAATTCAGATCGTTATCAATTTATACTCCTAAATCATTGGCACGTTAACGGCTTCAATTTCTTTTCCTAAAGTTTCACCTTTAGTGGAGGTAAATTTTTAGTAAGTTGTGGGACGCCAACAATCATTAAAGTACAGAGTTTAAACAGCACCACTTTAATATATCCCAAAGATCATTGTTAAGAGCTGGGATTGTTTCATTGAATTGTTTAGAAGATAATGCAAGGAAACGTTTTGTATCGGCTACATATAGCTTATTGCTTGACAATGTTTAGATATACGGTTAGGAGATCATTGACGTAAAATGTGAAGAGTACAGTTGAGAGGATAGTTCCTTGAGGTACGCCATAACTGAGATGACAAATTTCAGGTGTAGTATTGCCAATCCTTATTACTTGTTTCGATTGGACAAGTAGCTCTCAAACCATGATACCTACTTTTTTTAATTATCAAAGAAGAATGTCGTGTTGGATACTATCAAATGCCTTTGACATATCGAGTAAGATGATGATCGACTGAAATTTTAGTACTATCCATGTTTTTTAATAGCATGCAGTCTCTGTAGGTGAGTGGTGCTTTCGTTTGCCACTTTGAATCTGTAATATGATTTTATTATAATACAGATATTTTTTTAATTGTGAAAGCGCTGTTCTTTCACAATTTTTTTTACATGATTGGTAACAAAAATATTGGTGTGTGTTACAAGGGTCATCTGTATCTTCAGATTTACCGGTTTTGGAGCACGGGATAACTTCTATCATTTTCCAGGAGTTTGAAAAGGTGACAACCTGTTAATCAATGTAGTAATTACTGAGAGCGTAACTGGTAAGCTTTCCCTTAAAGGGGAACTAAATCCATTTTTTAAAGATTCGTAAAATTTAGATATTTGTTAAAAAAAGTACGTTTGACCGTTTTTTTCAGCTTTTTGAATAATAATTTTTGAGTAAAATCCGCTAGAAAGTTTCAGATGCTCTATTTTTATCGCGGTAGCGGAAACGGTCAGCGAACTTCATGTGACATCATATAGTTAATGAATTTTCATTCCTTTAGCTTTGTCTGCTGTTGTTGAGTAGATATAAGTTCAGAAGAGGAAACTTCGTCTGAACTATCTGAACTGAGCTCTTCCAGTGTTGAAAGTTTCAGTGATATCTTATATTATCAATATCTGGTGCTTTATTTTAAGGTAGAGCTCTAGTGATCTTATGATAATATTCTCTTTTTAATCTGACTGTAAGTACATAAAAATTACTATTGTTGCATGTAGAATCTTGAATGATAATATTCTCTTTTTAATCTGACTGTAAGTACATATAAATTACTACTGTTGTAGAATCTTGAATGATAATATTCTTTTTTTAATCTGATTGTAAGTACATAAAAATTACTATTGTTGTAGAATACATTTGAATATTACAACAAGCGGCTACATTTCCTATGAGATCATTAGATATCCACTTATGCTGTTAACCAAATGTTTCAAATGAAGCAATATTGATGTAGTTGTTTGACATCGCAAAAATGTTGTTGTTGCTCACTCAACAAACTTTAGACATTAAAGTACAAAAAGAGTTATAGAGTGTTTATCCAAAACTATTTCGTTAATTTTCTTGAAAACATAAGATTATTGTTTGTATATATACAATTAAAATTTCACTGCCAAGTGTACAATGTATAAAAGGCGTAATTAAACATGCTACCGAATAATGGAGAAAAAAAATACAATATGAAGGAACTGACTTTTATAAAAAGATCATTTTTGAAAATGCGATCAGGAAGACGGCGAAATTATAAAAGTCAAATTTTTGTATTTTCTCAAATCTTTATAGTAAAAAATTTGAAAAAATTGTTATTAATTTGTAAAATACAATGTATATATTTATATTATTAACTATTATGACTTAAGCAACAATAACCTACTCTAAGCATCTTTAACTTTATTTTACATTTCCTTTTGCTCGTTTCTTGACATTTAATGTTAGTCATTGTCTTATTCCTTAAATTGGATAATTTTAACTTGAATTCCTTAAACTTCTCAAAACCGACTTTACCTATCGCTGTTATAACTCACTGATCATGTTGTAATAAACTTGTGAAATCTGTAAAATTTGTTTATTTTGGATTAAAAATTGGTGGCGTTAGCCTCATTTAACATGTGAGCGGATAGAACAGTTAAAAGCTTTTATTATATGGCCATGTCTCAAAAGGACTGGAAACAAATTCAAGAATTTGATTGGCTAAAATCGATCTTGACAGCGGTCTAGATTTTCCCATCTAGACCAGCATCTAGACCGCGTAGGGAGGCAAATAAAATTATTTACGTTATTGTTCCTTTGCATTCTTGTTTGCCGGGCCATATAATAAACATCTTATTAACCGAGCGGTCGGTCCGTACTGGCGACCTCGGTCAAGATTCTCCCATACAGACCTCCCGTTCGGTTAATAAGAGATAAATAATAGGTTATGGCTTAAACAAGCTCCAAAAGAACCCTAACCTTTATTATTATAAGACATTGAAATTTCCTTGTTCTAGTAGTAATTGGATAAAGTATAGGAATGAAAACGATACCTCCAACTAGCAATTGTGATATATTTTATTCACTTGTTACTAAAACTTTATAATTTATTTGTAACTCGTATACCCAAGTTATTGAACTGCTATCCAGTTTATTTATTTATTTATTTTTATTTATTTATTTATTTTCCAATACAGCTACCCCTCCCATGGAGGATTTTTAGCTGGGGTGGTCAGGCAAAATAAAACAATTAAATCAGGTTTACAGGCTTATGGTTTAAAACAGACACACGGGTGCGAAATAGATTAACGGAATTACAGTGATAAAATAAATTATTCGGGAGACTGTTCCATTGTGATATTGTTCTTGGGAAGAAAGACAAACGATGGGAAGTAGTACTGCATAATAGAGGTAGAAAAGACAGTTCGTGCACATGGCGTGATCTCCTCCTTGGTGGGCGTAGCTATTAAAAAATAATTTTTTTTGACCTTTAGAACAAACTGTCTTAGCACTAGTAAACACAAGCATGCCTCCTTTTAATTCAAATTTGCCTGGATGTTGACTGGTTATAGTATTTTGTGATGATATCACAACAGTGTACAATCCTTCAGGCACACCGGACTACCTACCGAGATATGATAGGCCGACAATCTTTTTAGAAAATGGCGGCAAGTTCTAAAAGATTATTTTATGCTAGATATTAAGTGCCGAATATATTTTCTAAGCTGATATGAAAAGTTTATACTTCAAATACCTCTTCTTTCAAAGTTTATATTAATGTCTCCTTTCCTACTACGATCCCCAATCCGTTTAGAGCACGAGACATTCTAATATGTTCATAAAATTGGGCGTTAATTGTTTAATAATGAGCAATTTTGAAAGATATTTTGTTTTGATTAAAATCGCCCAAATGAATAGTTAAAGCTGTCCCTTAAAACTACAGAATGATAAATTTCTTTCCCTTCGTGATTCATGAGAGTTGTCAGCGGGAGATGACAGAACACAAGTGGGCTAGCTCCCAGTGGATCTTGGCAGGCTTCTTAAACCTTTTTCAAACGTACGAGAGTGTTCAAGGAGTTTCTTTTATTCTGCTAACTGTCATAACACTTTTAAAAGTTAAACTTAATAAAGCAACTAGCCAATCAGGTCGGTAAGGAATTCTTTTTCTGATTAATAGTGTCAGAACGTTAAGCAAAAACACAATTAAATTGAGTCTGTAAATTATCTTTTACTGGTTTAGAAAAAAAGGAAGTTTGCTTTAGTAATTATACATATTGTTCTTATACCAGTAGATGAAATGAAAGTGTTGTTTTCTTGTGAACGTTCAGTGAGTAATGGAGCATTGTTGAATAGCAAGTCGTTTGAAGACCACCGCAAAGATCAAACTTCGAAAATGAGTCGTTTCCCAAATTTAGGACATAATGTCATTCCTTCCTATCAGTTTCAGAACTTGAAATGTTCAAGTGAAACGAATGGTCTCCAAGCAGTTCCGCAGATGATCAGCCCGCCAACACTTCCAGCCCTTTCAAGCTTTGTTTTCTCTATGCCTGGACATGGAAACACGTACGCGTCTCACAGACTAAGGAACAACACTGGTAAGCTGGTTAGAATATAAACTCTACTTTTTAATCCCCGGGGTATAGATTTTTAGCTTTTTCACAGTCAGCAGTGCATTTAAAAAGACAATTAACGTCTAGTTAAAGCGCTTTATTCTGATGAGATTAGCTTGCTTTAAATATTATTTTGATACTTTAAAAGCATTATGAAAGTTTTGTTGAAGCTTTAGGCTAGACAAGCTAACTGTGCAGCACTGATTATCCTTGATAATGTTCAAATCAATAAATTCAATCATCTTTTGTTTCATTTTGTATAACTTCATCAGTATAAACTGATGACGGGATGTTGCAAAACTTAATAATATTTCCAGTAAACGATTTATTTTATTATATAATATTATATACACTGGATGGAATAACATTTTCATTATTAACTGCTTTACTTGTTTTGTAATAAAAACTTTACAAAGATATAGTTGTAAAATACATTTCTATGTTTTACCAAGACACCGCTGTAAACGAAAACTTATACTCGCTGACGTTTCGAACGTTAGTCCTTTGTCGGAATAAAAAATAAATGTCAACAGTATTCAGGGTTTTCTATATTTTGAAATAACTGTTCTTGAAAAATTCTGAAGCAGCTTTTAGCCATTACAAACAATTGGGTTTTGTGCTCACAAATATTGTTGAAATAAAGTAAAATAACCTCATTTGACTACTTTGCAACAACAAAATGATAAGAAATTGCAATCGCTCATTTTTACTGCTTTCTTTAACATATAAACTTGCAATTGGTTTGTTGCTGATTAATTTAAGTTAAACATTACTAAATAGAATGCCAATTGTTTAAAAATAAGATATCTTTTACTTTTTTTATCTCGATCGACTGAATAAAAAAGGAGGACTTTTTATGAGCCAGTTAGTACATCTCTAGCTAATACACAACAGGAGGATATCAGGACGTATATAAACAGGTGCAGATCATTGTTGGAAAAATATTGTAAATTAATGGCGAAGATCTTGCTTGCTTGGGACACATATCTTAAATATTAGCAACATGTTGCCTTATGTGGTGGCGTCCAATTAAATTAAAGGATAACAAAATTTTCTAGATTTGTAAAGCGCAACTTCTAGATCTTATCTATTCGTCATAATCATGCTACATGTCTATAGATACCTTTATTTCAATAGGTTAACTCTTTCAGTGTTAAAAAAATCACAACCATTATCAACAGAGGCCCTATATCTAAGAAATTAATACATTTTACAAATGGTAAGAATAATTAAAAGATACTATTCCCTTTCCCATCCAGGAGGTTTATCGAGTTTTTTGTATCAAAACAATCAATTAGCTTTCTCTAATCCATATTAGGCATTGCCATGGAAACATCCCACGTT
>JAOTRI020050204.1:0-17493 GCA_028564885.2 Zoanthus sanctaehelenae
AATTACAAAGCGAGCTTTACTGCAACATATACGGAAGTGAAAATGTATGACGTATCAGTGTCTAAGGAATCTTTCAGAAAATATTTTTGTATACACCGTTCTCGGGTGTGACATAACATCTCCAGTTCACGGAATTAGCAAGCTTTTAGCTTTGAAGAAGATAGTCCAAGATAATTCCATCTTTCTCTTCACTAACCCAGATAATACTCGCGAGGTCACATTGTGGCAGAGAGAATATTATTGTGTGCTTTCATGCGGGAGAATCGGATGACAAATTGGACAATCTCAGATACACACGTTTTTGCTGCAAGGCTGCTACTGAAATATCCTTTCTACAGCGCAAAAACGCGCCTCCCACTTTATCAGCAGGGTATACCGACAAGTTCAAGAACGGAATCGAAAGGTAGCCAGTCGACTGGAGCTTTAAACTATCTGACCGATCTCCCACCAGTGCACGAAACGATCCTTGTGACGTGAAATTGTAAGCTCATCTGCAGTACGCAGAGGTATAGCTATAAAAAGCACGGACTGGAATGTTCTCCT
The DNA here is from genome assembly GCA_028564885.2 of Zoanthus sanctaehelenae. Classification (NCBI taxonomy): domain Eukaryota; kingdom Metazoa; phylum Cnidaria; class Anthozoa; order Zoantharia; family Zoanthidae; genus Zoanthus; species Zoanthus sanctaehelenae. Next base: position 544 of record JAOTRI020050204.1, read on the forward strand.
GCGTGCGGGGAATGCAAAGGCCAAAGCTGCATGAATTTTCCTCCTCAGGACCATCTCCACCACATCAATTTGTCTATATTCACGGCAGCAAAAGTAAGTGGAGCCGCCCCCTTTTTACAACTCCCTGGATGAGCAGGATGAAAGATTTTAAAAATTAGAAACCTATAACACATCTTGGTATCATTTTTTGTCCGTGAATGGTGGCATTTCACTATTCCATTTTCATTAGATGAAACAGAAAGACGGACTTTTGTTACTCATATTGTATATACAACCGTAGACACCTAAAGTGCCATAGCTTAAAAAGAAGAGGCACTAAATAATTCTGTTTATTGATCTATAGTTCTTTCCAAGTAGGTATATAAAAAAACTTTGCTTTCAGATGTACAGTTTTCTTGACACGTAAAATAGGCGTCACGGGTTCCCGGTGGTATGTCAAACTATCATTTTTTAAATTGCTTTTAGAGATGAAACAAACAGCTCCATTTCAGATGAGTGCCGAAAACTAAATGCAAATATGGAACACTAGCTAATCAAAACTGGAAGCCATTTGACTACAAATCAAACCGAAGGGGAAAATATAAGTCAGACCTCAATATAACATTTCGTTCGCACTTCAACTAGCTGAAAGACTTTTCTCTTGACGAATAAAAATGATGATTTAACATTTATAATTCTGGTTTACTTTCGACGTTAGTTCAGGGTCGTAACGAGGGATATTGGATCAGGGATCAAAGGCTTAAAAAGGGCCGCGATCAGGGATTACAGCCCCGGGATCACGGATCATAGCTTTGGGATCAGGGATCAGCGCTATTTTTCATGGTATCCAGGATCGGGAATCAAAATTATTATCGTTTTTAGGATCAGGGATCAACATTTTGGGGAAAAATATGAGATCAGTCACGAAAAAATATCCATCGTTACGAGCCTGTTAGTTATTAACCCTTCCAAAGGGCTATTCTGAATTAATTTACAATTTGTAAAACTAAGGGATAAGTAGAAAAAGCTTAAAATTTCAAGCCTAAAAGAAAAAAAATCGAGTCGAGCTGGCGCCGCAAGGATCTGTGGGATGTTTTGTCTGGACGACAAGAAAAACGGAAAAAACAAAGCTATTTTATGACTGGGAGTAACACAGGCCTCCCTGTAATTAGAGACAGGTAATGTTAAATAAAGATTACAAGGTTTCTTACCTAATCATGTAAAGGTCACGGGTTCGAATCTTATTGAACATTTTTAATTGCTAAAGAAGCCATAACAACTGTTCAAAACGTCATTGTTTACTTGGCGGTAGAAACTCTAACCATTTACACTACACACAGAAAACCAGCCAGGCAAGGATACGTTTTTGCAAAGTTGCTATAGAGGGACTGGTTATGAAACTTAGCAAACTACAACGAAGATTACAATGTTTTTTGTTTGATGTTGTGTGCACCGTCACGGTTAGCTGGTGTGATGCTCATTAGTCTATTGACCGTTTGCTTCTTTACATCTCAAAGCCTTTTGTTATTTGTGCACCGTCAACGTCAATATTCAATAGGGAAAAGGAGAACAAAAACTGATAACAAAGAAAGATATCAAGTTTCATAACCAGTTAACTCTACTGATTAACTTTGGTGTTGGCAAGGGTAATTTAAACTATTTGGAGAGGAAAGGATGGTTGAAACGTGCTAAAATATAAAAGGTAATCACAGTTTGCACAGTCGAATTCATCCTTACCTTCGATGGAATTGAATTTTTACCCTCGCCAAAATCAACCTTTCATAGCCAGTTTTTTCTGTAGTGTAAATGGGCTTTCTGTCTCCGTAATCGGTGTATACCCATCATAGTTGAAATGATGAACCAACTAAATTGCGTTGTTCTGTATATATAGCTCAGTTGACCGCTACACGGGTGTCGCAGATTCATCTCCAGTTCATGAGTTCTTATTCCGTTAAGGTCTGAAAATACTAGCAACAATCATTGATAGAACTTATAAGTTCATTTGCCATCGCTTTTTAAAATATTTTTTATCGAGTGATAAAGTAAGGAAAATGGATTAAGTAAATTTAAGTGAGTCCCCATAAAAACTTTTCAAAAATCACCTAAAAATAGCCCATGCTTCCAATTTGATCGATGCAATTTGTGATATCTAGAACAAAATATTCATCATAAAGTCTTCTTTGTTCCATGTATACATTGATTTTACGAATTAAAAGCGAACGATCAAGACGACAGTTCCCTCATATTCATAAATACTCCATTCAGTAAGAATCGCAAAAGGATAACCGGCTTATATCTCTAAATTATAAATTTCTCTAGTCCGTATTCGCGGGGCCAATATGATGTGTTTTGTGGAATTGCGACAATAACATATAAAGGTAGTGTTGCAAGATCCAATTTTTTAACGCGATTTTTCACGCAAAAATGTTACGTAATATAAGAGTTGACTTCTTGTCATGGAACATGATACCAGAGTCGACATTTCGCGCAATGTTTTGCTCGGCAACTCTCTGCGAGGTTTTGAAATTGTTTCAAAAACTTTCACAAAATGACGAATTTTGAGAAAGTTGGCCCGTGTAAAATGTCACAGTGACTTTTAACGCAACATCTTTGCGCGAAAAGTTGCGGTAAAAGTTGGATCTTGTAACACGAATATTTAAAACCATAAAACGTGATGGAATGGCGAAACTCAGGGTTAATGGGCGCACGTAGAAAACGTAATCGCTCTTATAGTGTTGATAGATTTTCACGTGTTGGCGCAACGAACAAGTGAAATATTTTCAAAACAAGGAAAAAAGTGGTCATCACTTATCAACATAAGCCGTTGAATTATACAGATTTGTAAGGGGGTTTGTCATTCTTATGTGCAGCTTACTGTTTGAGGAGATTTATACTGAGTGGTATACAAAAACGCTTCGAAATTTCTACAAACCAGGGAAGCTTTGCTGAAAATTCGTTTCTATACCACTGATTTCTAACTTAACCCTAAACTCCATTATAAATAAATACTCTTAGATTTTACGACCAAAGTCAAAATTTAAAATAGCATAGGCGTAACGGAACACAACAAACCGGAAGCTGAGTTCAACGCTAATCTTAGATAAAAGTTTCCTTAGTGTAAAAATAGACAATGCATGAGGTCTTCCAAATCAACTTAGTGATCATGAACAGGGTGCTTTAGGCAAAGGACCGGAGAATGGGGAAGAGGTGAGGAGAGAAGAAGAGAGGGAGGGGGGGTACGAGAGGAGAGTTGAGTAGGAGGAGCTAAGGGCTAATACTAAGACTGAGTGGGAGAGCTTATAAATATAAGTTATAATCGGATGAACTTTTTGCTTGCAATAGATGGGCTTATAACCGGAACTTGATTATAGTGACTTGATTGTTGATGAGGAAATTTAATGAAAAAAAACACAAGCGAAAGATGCAGCGACGTTATTAAGTAACGGGTTATCGTTCATTCTTTTCAAGTTGAAGAAAATGAGTTTTCAAAGCATGTCAAGAAATGATATGCTACATCGTAAATTTTGAGGCTGCGCCGTAGCACTGGATTACAGTTCAAACGTAAAAATTAGATCTATTTGTAAAACTAGTTTTCAGAGGCAACATATTGCCATTATTGGTGTTTTGTCGAACATTTTCTAACCTAGCAAATGCCTAAACCGTGATTTCTCTTTTTTCGGCTTGAGTGCAGCCAAGAATGAAGAATCGATACATTCATATAAACAAATTGTTTTGATTTTCTCACAAGTGGGCCATCTTTTGACTCATTTATAGTTAAAGGTAGCGAAAACATTTACTTTGTTGTACTTTTAAAGAAACCACATTTTGTTCGTTTCCTTATTAGGTAAATGTATTTTCTTAACAGCTCGTTAACTCTGTTTCAGAGTTAAAACATGCTATCAAGACTACACCTTGCGTTTTTTTTAAATAGCTTTTACAGCATACGTATGCGTTTTGTTGTGTTCATATAACCGCATTCTGTGTTTTATTTCGTCCATAATGATAGTTCCTTTGAGAAAATAACAGATTTCTTAAAAATACAGCCTCGGTGACCTCGACCTGAGTGGTGTCAACTGATATTTGAATATATTGCAAAAAAAAATATTGAAATATTGCATTTAGCTTAATCGATTTGTTTCACGAAGACATGGCAATCTCTTTTTTGTTCCGTAATTATATATTCAGCTAGTATATAATGTATTTGTAAACCGCAATCTTCAGTACATTTCATTTGACAAGAAGTCATATTTCACCTTTCACTGTTTACTGTCTGTCCAGTCTACTCATCTGAACGCTGTTAAAACTACAGTTTCAATTCTTCACCGCGATGCTTACAGTGAAAAGTTTAAAAATACGTATTGATTATATGCTAAATTAATATAAAAACTTAAGTTTTACGGCTAGTGACCTGACGTCATATCTTGTTCGCCTCTTGTTCGTCTCAATGACAATGGCACTTTGCAATGCATCCGCAAGAACACAAAACGTGATAGTTTTTTAATTGACGAAGAAACATAACCGCCAGCGAACGAACAGAGTGATAAAGTAATTTCTAATTTAACGAATAAAAACAGTTGCTTGTTGAACAAAAATTTTCTAAAGACACTATTACGTATTTGATGACCGTTCGCAATTGAATCGGTTGAAGTTGGAATCGGCAAAAACTTTGTGAGAACAAAGGATTTGCAAATTCGAGGCTTAAAGAAAGAACTAAATATTATTTGGAGATCATTTTGTTCGAGTGTTTTTGAACTAACATCTGTATCAGTGTATATACGTATCCTAACCAGAAGTTACGTAATCAGATGTTTAAAAAAATTATTTTTTCGCTTGCCTAGCTCATTAGTGTAACAAAATTTCTTATATTTGGTTTATTGTTAAAAGATTGTTTACAAAAAAACCCATTGAAATGTCACAGGCCAACAGACCAGTATTTTGTTATTTCATACAAATCTTCAAGACAAAACTAACACCACCACAACTCAATCTGATTTATTTTCTAAAACTTGATAGCATCAGCAAACTGGGTTATAAATACTGTCATGTCTAGTTTTCTACGTCATTTGATATTTTTTTACTTGACACGGCAACAAAATGCAAGATAACAAATAATTTAAACGAACATTTTAGGCCAAAAATTAAATAGCCATATGTTACTCATTCTCTGCTGAATTCATCTGAATTCACTTAATTTTAAAAATAAAACTTTAGACGTTTAATTGAATCAGACAAACAAATTTCAAAATTCGTGGAGCAATGAAATTTTATTTCAGTAGAAACTTTAATTTATTTCAGTAACATGGTGTCTTTACAGCAATTTTGTTTGGTTAAGACGTTAGTGATTTTCAACAGTTAATCTACTTTGTTTTAAAAACATCAAGCGTTGTGGCTATACCCTGTAGATGACCTGCCTTTTAAAACATTTGCAATAGGACAATATTTTGTAAAAGTAAAGCAAACAATATATTTTCAACCAATCCCACAGCACATGCGATGCAAACTTGTCAAGGTTCATGAGCTATGCAAAAGAAACTGAAATATGAAGGAATATTCAAATCAATTTTAAACTTTTGAATATGAACAGAGATTTTCACCAATATGAGATGACAACATAAAACGGTGCAGCAAACATGCACAAATAAACTTCCGAGGTTTAAAAAATCCCTATGTTGAATTGTCTTGTACATAATTTCCTGTCTTTCTCATTTAAGTTTCCTTGATTGTTTAAAAGATGCCCCATCACATTTATTAGATCGAACTTGCTTCACACGATAACTTTTCATGAAAAATCAGAAACTTATCTTATTATCATGGGACATTAAATCATAAAGAATCAAATTACTTAACGTTTTTTTAAATGGTAGTTTTCTTTTTCAAACTAAATGCCATATTGATAGTACATTTTTGCATATATTTTTCAAAAAAAATGAATTGGTTTTAAAGCAATCACAAAACGTATTCAAATAAGAAATCATAGTAAGAAATGTAAAATCTTTGATAGCTATTCAGTATAATAAAACTAACAGAAAAGTGACACAGAAAAAAGATTTAAAAGCTTATAAGAAAGAAATGTAACTATATTAAGCAGATATATAAAGTATATATAAAAAAATTTCTGTTTTACATATTTTATTCCAGTTTTTTATGCACAACGATTTTGCCAGTCCATCAGTGAATGAAACATAAATGACATTAGCTTACACAGTAAGCAAGATTTATTAGTACATAAATTAGATCTTAAGTCTAGCATCATTTGACCATCTTATACCTCTTCTATATTTACCAGTATGGAGTATAAATTTCACTTACACACTTTCTTACAAGAAGCAGATATTATTGGAAAGGATTTCTGTTTATTGTTTTTTAAAACATTAGCCTGATACATTTTTCTGATTTTTCTATAATTTATGTGAGACATTTAAATTACAAAACACAAAACACACTGCTGTTTATCAAAACAAACTGCATCATCTAGCACTTGAAAAAAGACTTCATGAGACGCACTATGAATCTTTATAAGTTTATAAATATTACTAATTAAACCAAAAGTATTATTTCAGTATTAACACAAAATTATTGAATAGTAAATAATAAGGCACTAAAGCTTTTTAAAAACGTAAGTGTTCAACCAATTCAACACATTATTGCTCTTGTAAAAACAGTGAGTATAGATTAAGGAAACAAAAAAAAATTGTGCTTTGCACATTGATTTATAACTAGTATCTTCTATCTCTCTAAAATTTGAAGCATTCAATTTAATTCATAATACAGTTAAATAAAAACTTTGTTCCAATCTTTATAAAAGACTCTTTTAATATGTGTTAGGCTTATGAGATCTAGCTAACATTTTGATTTCTTAATACTATTTGCTGACAAAGTAAAGAATATAGATGTAATTATATAAAATTTATAATATATATATATATATGCAAATATAATATTCTTGAAAATGCTAGATAATTTTTTATCATCAAAACTATGTTTGGCCTAAAATTCCATCAAGCAGATCGAGGTTGGGGATTGATCCACTAAAAGTTGTCTCTAAGTTACTAGCACTATTTGATGCTTGATCAAAGAGTGGTCCTAACTCACCTACACTAGCTTGCGAAAGTAAGGATGTAAAAGAAGGTGCTTTCTCTAAAGTGGGAGTTGAAGAAAAAGGGGCAAATTGAGAACTGGAACTTGTAACAGGAGCTTCAGATGTCTGGTAACTACTAAAATTATTATCTCTTTGAATCCTGTTGAACTCATTGTTGTTGTTGACAGCAAAATTATTATTGACCTGTGGAGATGACATCTGAGACAGTTTACAATGATTTTTAGAGGCAGTTTGATTAGGAGTGGATTGCAACAGACTTCGTCCAGCAATATTTGTACTGTACGAAACTGGAGTCGAATGCACTTGTCTTGTTCCAATTTTGTTTTGTGTCCCAACTGAAGACTGTGGTACATTATGTCTAATATCTAAAATATTCTGTGGTACAAATGCTGCCCCTCTTGACTGTGGATTCACATGATTTACCATTGAGTAAGCATCCTGCATATTCGGCAAAAAGTTGTCAGCAGGTTGGTTAAGGCTTCTATTGAAAGGAAAAGAATGTCGGCGCTGTTGATGAGTATTATATGTTGGTACTTGTTGATCAGATTGTTGAATTGCAGGAGGTTGTTCTTTTGTTTTAAAAGAGCTAGACTGTGAATTAAAAAAACTTTGCTGCTGATATGTATTTGAAGCCATATGTGGCATAGAATGTTGCCTTTGGTACACAGGCGGTGACTGATTTGCAAGCTGCCTGCTAACAGAGTATGGCATATTAGATGGTAATTCTTGCATTGACAATTGCCTGGTTGTTTGTGGTACAGCCTCAAAACCTGTCAACTGCCCCCGTTGCTGATGCAACATTAACTGCCTGTTGTTATGCTGTTGTGCATACATCTGTGATTTTTCTTGCATTGTGTGATGTGTTAATTTTTGCATTGCCTGCTGCCCAGAAAAACTATACATTCCTTGCTGTCCATTCTGCATTGCTTGCAAAGTTCTCTGGTACTGTGCAGCAGAATAAGTTGTTGAGACCCTTTTAACATCAGAATTTTGGTTCTGATCTTCAAATCCTGAACGATATTGGTTGTGTGAAAAAGGAGAGTGGAAATATGATGATACATTGCTTGTAGATTGCTGTGTTTGAGTCACAGCGTTTTGTTGTTGCTGTTGTAAAGACTGGTTTGCTTGTTTTAGTCGCTCTAACTGTAGCTGATGCTGTATATTATGGTTAAATCCCAAACGTTGTTGTGATTCGGTTATTCTTTGTTGAGTGCGTACCTGGTTAGCTTGAGCTAAATGAGCCGATTGTCTTGCCATCTCTTGCAGATGGAGAGACCCGGACTGACGGTACGGAGCATTTTGTAATGAACCATTAACATGAGCATTACGATCGCTAACTTGCTCGTGAGTCGATGAACGAGACATAGGGTCGCTTTGTTTTAGCTGTGTAGTCTGGAGTTGTTTTTGTTGTTGCTGTTGTGACTCTAAACCGCTCGATTGTCCGTTGTTTGTTCTTATTGTCACTTCTGAATTCTGATAATTTTTCAGAATACGTTCGAAATCATCTAATTGTTCCTTTAGATGCTGAGAACCGTTCTTATCCTTCGCAAAACTTAAAGATTTCGTAGCTCGTATCTCAACCGAACTATGCGCCAGAGGCTGTGAACTCGTCATTGTTTCATGCAAATTATTAGAATTAGAAGCGTCGCATGAGACAGTAACTTGGTTTTCTTGCTTGAATTCGGCACCCTGATACGAATTCGTGGAAGGAGAAGCAATGCGGTTGCTTTGAAACGCATCAACACAGTTGTGTTCTGTAGAGTTTGATAACAATAACGGCTGGCAAGAGTTTGAAACATTGTCGGGAGCGAGCTGATGGCTGCGAAGTTCGGCATGTTGGTCATGCGATGCGAATCTCTCTACTTGCTGAGCTGATTGCGCATTGATTTGTCGCTCGCTGACCAGGGAATGAATGTCGTCTTGAATGAATCTGCGTTGATACTTGCTCAAGCAATCCCCTTGCTCACTCAGCTCAAGGGAATGACCCGTTGTTTGGTTGCTGCTGTTCAAACTTTGATCAAGTTTGCGTTTAAGTCGCTGCTGGGTGAAGCAAAATAAATAAACTTAGAATTAGTTCAAAAAATAAAGAGCATGTGCTTCAAAGTACACAAAATCAAATACAAACAGTGACCCACTAGTTAACAGCTTCTGCCATTCTCAGAGCTCTAATACATGCATAATTCAATTCCTGCACCTCTATATCATGAACGCGTGTAAATTTACCTGTATGATTGCCGAAGCAGTGCTCACAGATTTCTCAAGGCCATTCGGAGGTTGGTCTTGTTTGGAAGCCTTCGATCCAGTCTCTTGCTGTTTAGCCTTCAAATTGTTTATTCTATTAGTCCTTCCAGATTCAATAGCTCGTTGATGAAGAAGTAAAGAGTCTTGTCGATCTTGTTTTTGGCGTAAAGGCAACGAGCGTTCATATTTATCCAAACAAGTTTGGTGATGTCTACGATAACCTCCTATACGTTCTCGTATACGATTTACAACCGTTTGATGGGGAGATGTTACACTTGCACTTGAGTCACCCATCAAGCATAGATTTTAGCCATCAATAGGCAAAAGATATATTAGTTCGTCCCTCCTTTGTAAGTTCGAGCGCTCTTTACGTTTCTTGCAAGAATGTTTTAGGTTTCTTGAAATTCTAATCAAGTTCTATTTCCATGAACAAAATACAACGACCAGCCATGTCTTTTTTCCATGCACCAATAATTTTAGCGCACAGCTCTCAATTAGACGTACTGACGTCACTATAGAGCGTCAATTGCCCCCAGTGAAGAAATTCGTTTCTAATCAGTGTAAGAACCTCAGTTGTTTGAATACGAATTGCTTAATTATAGGTATGAATTTTCCTTTACTAAGAATGACGCAAGAGCTACCGAACAGCCAACCAAAGCATAACGTCTAATATGTTTTTCAGGGACTGACAATATGTTTTATCGAAGGTTCAAATCATACGCATTGAAGATCGTATTCCAAAGTAAGTTCAAGGTGGATTTTTAGAACAGAATTTCAAAAACAACAGCTGAGCGACTATTTGTCTTTACTGGCAAGTCTTAAGGGCAGGGAGATGTTGTGGAGACAAAAATTAACTTCACTGACGGCTGAACTAAGACCTTTCAATGAAGACAACCTTTTTGTCGATAACTGCGCTTGTCTTATCAAAATTTAATTTCTCTCAAGGTGACATGTTGTCTCATATACAAACTTCGACGTTTGTGATTGGTACTAAAACAATAGCATACAGCTTTTGTCCCGCACCGGAGCGTTGATTGAACACTAGCCAAAGGGCTTCTCTCATATCGTGCCAATTATTTCCGCTTGCAGTACTTTTTCACACGGTCACGCTTCGGTGACCGTTTAGCTAACATCGCCAACGCGGTACAAAATTTAACATATATGTACATGCAGAACCAACACGGACCGTGAGAAAGTAGCCTTAAAGTAAAAAAGGCCTATCTCTCCTGAGCAGTTTAAACGAAATTGTTAAGTGTTTAAAAACAATGCTTTTAAAATATTTAATCAACAGGGTTTTATTTCAGAAAATAGTTTAATTTTTGCTCATGGAGAGTAAATGACACCTAAAAGAGCATGCAACTTTTCACGAAAAGTTTAGGTTTTGCTTTGTTCCTAAACAATAGAGTCAATAATGACTTAAAATCTTAATGCCTTTTAAGATTTTAATTTAAATAAACTTTCTTTAATGAGGTTTTCAGTTTTACGACTCAGTTGAGTTTAACATGCTGCTTCAAAGAAATGACTTATAAATGCGCTTTAGTTGGCCATTTATATCTAGGCTTTCAATCATCACCTTGTCTTTTCACTTTTCTTGCCCCTTGACTTTCCTTCCGAAGATATCACTTTTTTCCCGAAAGTTCAGGTATAATTATTTCACTGACACACGTCTGAAATGATATTTCTTTTACTTTTATAAATTATAATTTTTGTTCTCACTTTCTCACTTTAAGAACTGAACAAAATATACTTAGCGGTGAAGCCGTCTCAGTCTGTGAAGTCAATTTTAAAATTCAATTTTTAAACTAAGATTCGTAATGTTTATATATGGTCTGTTATCTTCCAGTAAACAGGAATAACAGATAAATGGTTGATGTATTACAAAAAAGTTCACTTTTCAGTGAACCAATGTGTAAAGGAGCTCTAATTTTAAGTGAGCAACTACAGCTGCAGACAGCTGTCTCGTCCTTTTTGGACGAGATGTTGGCGAGGAAACGAGCGGTCCGCTCTAGCTGAATGAGTAATACAGAAGGAAGGCCTGGTTACAGTTAGGCTTTGGTACATGGCGGATTGTGTTAGCATAATTTTAAGCATATAATTTTTAAACAAAATGTTAAATGAGCATTATTTTAAGTGTTTATTTCAGTTTAGCATTGCTAGCTGATAATTCGAGTTTTTATGCGTTGAAATTTTTGAAAAATAACCTTCATAGTTCTAGAATAATTCAGTTTCTATTATATTTCTGTATAGTTTTTGGAAAATATTGAGGTCTGTGCTAACTGCTAAAACCTATGCCCCATGGTCAAATATGGTTTGGCAGAACACCTTATGCATATCTGAGAGATTAAGATTTTCTCGGGCCACCAAGCTTATGGCTCGGCGACTCGGACCCTAAGGCATCAGATCAATAATAACGTTGTCAACTTCCAGCACTTTTAGGCCTTCCTGTGCCGTTTCGAGAGCTTCAGTATCTAGAGAATGTGTCTCTAAAAATAATTCTGGAAAGTACAAGGAAAGAGATAACTCAGATTCAAAGAACATGAGTCCTCGAGATCGAATCAAAGAATTCCCAGAGAAAATTTTGTCTAAGAAGTGGACTTAAACTGTTTTGCCGTGGGTGCAAGGGAATATTGAGCTGTAAAAATAGTATTCTCAAAAAGGGACGTATCTGTCATTCATTGATTTTTTATATGTGTTAATTATTAGGCTTTTCGAGATGCGCACAAGCGTTTTGCGTTGTAAAGAAATGTAAAAATGAATCGTGTACTATAATATATGAATGCTCATTAAAGTCAAAGTACAATTTTCTTAAAATCTAAGTATCATAATTTCGGTGGCAAAGAGTGTAATTTTCAAAAAGTAGCATAATTCTGACATGATTTCTAAAAAGTACGAACACTGCTAAATTCATAATATGCTTTGTTTTCAAGCACAATGTACTAAAGGTGCAGCGGCGCTCTGATTTTTCTGCGTATTTATTATTTTGACGCAACAACTTTGCGCCTAAAATATTCTAATCAAAAGTCTAGACTAGTTCGTTTCATTTAACGTCACTCGTGCTCCACAGTCAACAACAAATTCTAAATTCCATAACTTGCTTATATCACTTTATAAACTCTTTTTTGTGGCAACTTCCTGGTAACAGGCAGTAAGCCCTTATGTCACCGGTCGTGTAAGTGCGTGCGTAAGTAAGTAACGGGTAACTTTTTAGAAAATCGATTTTCTTTCTACTTAGTCACGAAGAGATTTCGGCGAGCGCTACGGTCTTGGATTGTGCAAATGATAATTACCGATATGCTTTTGGCCACTTGTCGAATTTATATCGACTGCAACAACGTTTGAAGGTATGTTGTTTCTGTGAGTTTCCATGTCGGATCCCCGAGTAAAAATATACTAACCATATTCTATCGTTATTTTATATCACAAATCCTGTACAGCATTCAAGCTGTGTCCAATATAGTTTTTTAGTACTTACTGAAATGTTTTGAAGATATAACTTACCTTTTCGGTTTCCAAATTAAATTGGCTTTTCGCTGAAACTCTTCGATGTTGACATGATGTGCATGTGTGTAGCTGATGAAGCTTTGGAAAATATTTCTTTCTTTTTATCTATCACAAACCAGGCACAGTTTTTAAACACTGTGCTTATTTTTTTTTAATTAAAACTTTCTGAAGTTTTTCCAAGATGTAAACAAGGTTTCGAAAGATATTTGCTAAACTGCTTAAGTATTCAGCTAGTGAAAGACTGCTAAGATGTACTCGTGCAGTTAACAGCAAAAGGTTGGCTTTTGTCGCTAGAGCCCAGGTGAGTTATTTTTCTTTAATTTATACCATTTTGCACAAGTGTTGGATTTATATTTACTGCAACAAAGTTCGTTCCACGTAGTTATTTGCAGTTTTTTGTTATCCTTTCAAAACTGTAATTATAATTTATGCCGTTGAGTTAGCGTGTTTGTTTGTGTAGTTTAAACTTTGTCGCAACGTTTTATTTTAAAAATATCTGCCAAAAAACCCATCAGCGGGAAATCAGGTTCAATTTTGAGATTCTTAAAGAAACTACTTTTTCAAAATACGATACACGCCATCCGTAAATTATATAATCTTGGTAATCGAGATTTGTCAGTTCACGTGGGAACTAGATTTTTCAAATGTCAACGGGTTGATTTTAATTTAATGCCTCGTAGTTGCTACAAATTCTTCTACACACCTTTTTATTTACTGAAATATTTTAACTCATGCATTAAGAAAAATGTTAAACCTAGAATATTTTTTTCGTAAATGTAGAAATGTTAACTTTACCTTATGGGTTCTGAGTTCTGGCTTCCATTTTCAAAATTTGCATGTCTGCTCGCAAATCTTGTTTACTCTACCATTTACGCCACAATTATAAAAAAACCTGGAAAGATTTCGAGTTAGCTTTAATAAAATTCGGTAAAATTTCCGTATTGGGGCCTACCATTGTTTAATCATACAAACTACAAATTAAACCTTACCCAGCCCCTCAGGGTGTGACCCTAAGGGTCTGTTCATATGAGGCGAGATATCTCGGGGGATAGGGTTATCTTGGTGTTGTAGGGATGAAACTGTCCCTGGTTCACACGAGAAAACTTGACCCCGAGATGTCTCGGTTAATGTTGTTAAGTAATCGCTGTCTTGTCTCGCTTTGATAGAAACGCATGCGCACGATGCACAAATGTCCCTAACCACCGAGATATATCTCGGTGTGAACCGTTCACTTGGACCGAGACAACTTTACCCCTAGAGCTATCCCTACCTTCTAGACCGAGATATCTCGCACCTCCGAGTGTCTCGGCTTCATGTGAACGGAATGGCTGGAACATAAAGTAATTGTAGAGAAACTTGGCTCTGCCCGAGATATCTCGGAGGACCGAGTTAAAATTATCCCAAGCCTTGATCTCTAGCACGCGTTACTATGGCAGCCTGATCTCGTACCCAGATCCTACTCTTTAGCCACATGTGTGACATGACATTTTGAAAGATGAATGAGCACAAGGGTGTTTCAATTTTCGAAACGCCTATGTGGCTGTATGCAATTGGGGGAACTTGTTTTTACCTTTTAGAAAAATTTATTTACACCCCCAGCCTTCTAGTTATACGAGACATACATGTTGGATTGTTTTTATATAGCTGATTTAGTTAAAAAAGCAAAGCAAAACAAAACAAAACGCCGACCTTTTGACGGTTAAACACAAATAGCAAACCTTACCATTACTCCTCGCTGATCTTTGAGAAGGGCAATTCGGTCTGACCTTCACATTTAACCGATTTTCAATATTGTTCAAAAACAAAAAACATTGGCAGGGTGTGCAAAGGTTGTGTCAATAGGGTAAGCGATCTAAGTTTACTTGCGTTTTTGAGTAAATTCGTCATTAGCCTACTTATCAGAGTATCGGAGATTTCATTTTTGTGACGTGAGCGGGTAAGAGTTGATCATGTTATTTGGTTTTAGCTGTAAAAAAATTCCTACGCCCATAACAATCAATCAATCGGCTCAAAAGCGCTGGCAAACCTAGAAAAGGATTTTTGCCATCTTCTGTGCATGTTTCACGGCCATATGTGAAATCAGAACGGAAATATAAAGAAAAACGTACATTTAGAGCGTGAAGGAGTCTATTCTTAACGCTCAACTAATGAACTGTTTTTTGTTTGTTTGTATTTGTTGCTATTGTTTTGTCGTCAGCATTTGTCGCTGATATACTGTTTACAAGATTACCGTTAATTGTAAGTTGTTCCAGAGGAAATGCATTAAAAGGTCGTTGAGTTGGATTTTGTCAATTGAAGCTTTTTTCATTTCTCACTCCCATGAAGTAACCGGCACTGCGTGAAGCCTAAAAAGCCGCCATCCCCTCTCTGTTGGTTTTGAAACTTGATGTTAACTCAGATCTCGTCGTAGGAACTTTCTATATTGTCGATGTTATCAAGTAAATGTAATTTCAAACAAGTGCTAACCGCAAGGTTTTACGTGCGTGTGTTCTGCCTTTAGCTGGCTCGTGGCTTCGTTTCGTTCGATTCGGTGGTTTCGATTGCTTCGTTTTGTTGTTTCGGGTTTTAGTACATGCCATTTTAAAATACTGTAGTAAAATGAAGAAAAAGAAAATAAATTAAAATCGCCTTTTATTTATACAGCGCCAGTTAAATGAAGTAAACACACACACGTTTCGGGTAAACAATCCTTTGCTAACCCTTTGCGCTGCGGGGGTTCAACAGGTCCCATATTTACTTTGGCAGTGAAGGGGCCTGCGGCACCATTGTAGCCTGGAAATTTTGGGTCAAAGACGGAGTGGTACTCTTCAATCAGGGCAGAGAATTTGGATCGGATGTCTGCAGAAAGGAGATTGTCTGGATCTATAAACACATTAACAGAAGTCGGGAAAGTTGGCGGCAATTTGGTCGTGGTGGAGAGGACACATTGAGATATTGCAGAGCTAGCTGGTGAGTAGACTAGATTACCTTGGCAGAAGTGTGCATTGCAAAAGAAGGAATTTGGCTCGTTGGAGAGGTTTGGGATGCGTATCTTTTCTGCGACGCTAGAGACAATGCCTGGAGGGGGCCAAATTTGGGGCTCAAGAGCATAATCAGATTCACGAGGAGCTGCAGGGTGTAAGGTGACTTCCACAACCATGGCTCTTCGAGCGGTTATGTCAACGGTTTGAGCTTTGGGGGATCCATATGTGTAGCACGTCCCATCTCCCAGGATGACTTGTTGTTTGGCAGGGCGGACAGCCACGTCATTTTTTTCCATAAAGGGCGTGCCGGCAAGGACGTCCACGTCAAGATTTTCAAATACGAGTCCCTCGAATGTGAAGACACGCTGGTCACGAGTGAATGATAGGCGCATTTCCCCAACAATCTGAAGAGGGGATGAACCGTCAGCTTGGTGGGCAGACTGGGAGCTTGGGGCCAAGGGTAAACCAAGGCGCTTAACAACGGAGTGGCGTATCATGTTTCCAGTTGCTCTACTGTCGATAGTAATACGGACCGTGTGATGTTCAAAGAATGTATCAAAATATGGCGACTGTCGTGTTAGAACTCTGAACGCTGATAGGTTAGGGGTGATGGTGTCATTGGGATCATTATCATTAACGGCATCTGTTTCCACAGTCTGGTTGTTGTTATTGATATCAAGCAAGTCTACGATAAGACAGGCTTTTGCCATGTATATCCTGTCATGCTCAGGGAGGAAACTACATTCGCTTAAGAAGTGTTGGTAGCTGGAACGGCCGGCTTGTTTACATAGGGGGCAAGACTTCTCATGGCGGACGGGGCGGTAAGGTCGTCGTGGGGGTTGACGGGTACTTGAAGCTGCTGTGCGCTTCGTTGGATGCACGAATTTCGTCGAGCAGAGATGGCAATGCTTGGGAAATTTCCGGCTTGATGGATGCGAGAGATCGCGAACGCAATTCAGTTCCGTACCTTTGCTTGACGAGTCTGGGAAGCTGAGGGTGGATGAGTTGTAGCCACGTGAGAACAACAAAATTCTCCAACGTACAGTAGGAGTCATCTCTTCATCCTCGAGAAGGGTTTCGCCATGGTGGGAAATGCCATTACTGCGGAGTAAGTTGTCCTCTATAAAGGCCATAAGGCGCTGAAATAAATCTTCGGGGCGCTCATTG
>JAOTRI020050279.1:0-17489 GCA_028564885.2 Zoanthus sanctaehelenae
GTTCGCTTTGTTTGATCAATTCTCATTTTCTCATTACCAAATGTATCATTTTGTATTAGTTATGTAAGGAGAAGTTGTGTGTTGACATATAACTGATTGGGAAAGAAATCGTTAATTTCATATGAAGTCCTGATGTAATGACGTAGGAGAAGGTACTTATGCAGCTTCCGGTTCAATACTAACACTGTCAACACGAAATGTTTTTGTTTACGGATTAAAGCACTGCAAGAAATAGAGAAATTCAAGACTTTGTTTGTTATGGTTTTCATCGTAAAATACTAATGATAGCGAAGGAAGTCAGCCTACTGCTACGTTAAAGGTACCAGTCCCCAGCTGCGCTCGGTCAAAACTTCAATTCTTATTATATGGGGCGGGGCATTTAATTCTGAGTTCATGAACCGGACAATAGCTTTCATTTTAAGATTAAAACAAGTGATATAGGGACTTTAACAACAAAACAAATAAGGACAGTATTGCCACTATAACAAAATAGTTTACTTTCAGCACTCACTTTCTATTAGAAATAGAACAGTATTGCCACTATAACAAAATAGTTTACTTTCAACACTCACTTTCTATTAGAAACAACTTGTTTTCTGAACAAAGAAAAAATTAAAACTTAATAAATGAAATGGCTGACCAGTAGTACAGGGTCAGAGGTATAGGAATATTTTTCCTGGTATAAATTAAAAAGTTTTCGACTCGATTTTGAAAAAAATTATTAATTTTTGTTGAACTTTTGTGGAAAAAACATTAAGGTAATAAAATCAGGTTTTTGATCCATTTGGTGTCTTTTTTTGAAAAACCACAACTTTCCTGTCGTTTAACTGATTTTCAAATGTTTTGAACCAAAACTTGTCAAAAGCGTCAAACTTTGTGATCCCCATTTTAAAAAGTCCCTCCCGTATGTAATGCATTTTTCGTAACCTAAAAAGAGTGGAAGTTTTTGTATTTTTGTTTTCTATAAATAGCTCAACCAAATTTGTTAATAATTAACTGGTATTTAATTAAAACATTACTTTTCGGAAAGAAAATTTACTACCCTTTACAATGGTATAGATTTTGATATGCGTACAATAAAATGCAAGCACCTTCTCTTTGAAACAGGTCAGTTTTGCAATAAAAAAAATGGGCATTTAAAGGGTTAATCGTCCTCGGACAGAATACTATAATTTATCGCGTGTTAATCTCAGCAACTGCTGATTTCATAAGAGGATTGAAAGTTGAGTGAGCATTGGCGGAAAAAAAATAACACAAGTGTTAAATCTTGGTAGAACAGGGATCAATTTACACCCGGCCCTGAACCCGAGGTATATGAACCTGGATGTTAATTGTGGTTGCCCAAAGTAGGAAAAAGTCATCTGACACACTTTCACAACGTCCGACATTTTAAATTCATTAGTAACATAATTTACACGTTCATTTCTGCATGTTTTTAGAAAAAAGATTGAATCTTTACGATGCTTAGACACATTAACGAGCCAATCAACTCGATTCAGCGCAATGTTTGCTGTACTATATATGTTGTCACTTCACTTTTCCTTTGTTTAATTTCCTTTTCCAATACATCCTCCTAAAGTCTCCTAACCTCGCATTGCTTTGCATTGATTTCACAAAATGTGGTTTTACGTATTAAAGTTAGACAGACACTAATCCTCTAAGTTTGATTTCTTCCCGAAGATTAATCAAGTCCTTCTAAATACATGCAAACGTATAGGAAGATAATTTGCCATTTTAAAACTTACCATTAACAAGTTTCGATCCGTTATAAAGAGAAAGAGCTTTGATCATTCACTCGAGAGCCGATTCAGGTCACCTGAACTGAGCTCGACTGCAAATATTGAAACAAAATAAATTTATTTTATTCGTTTCATTTTATCATGATTCAGTGACATGCACTGATGTATTTAGCGTGGCTACGTGGCGGTCGTGCCCTTGATCGCTCCGCGTCCACCTTGAACTTAAGTAGTTTTTAAATACTTAAGTAGTTTTTAAATATGCCGAAAGTTACTGTTAATTCATTGAAAAAGCAAAATGACAGTCTGAAAAGGACCGCTGTAATTGGCCAAGCAGTTGCGGGCTCCCTGCCCATATGATTTTGTTTTGTTTATGTGACGTGATTTTTTATTTTTTTTTGTATGTTGTAATTTTTTCGGGCAAAGCTAATAAAATAAAATAAAATAAAAATAAAGAAGAAATCGCTACCCTTAGAAGATGATTTGAAAACCTACAGTCATTTCTATCACGAAATGATGCACAAGAATCTGACAGTGACTGCGAACTAAACAACTCCATCACAAGAGACGATTTTCTGAACACTCTGCAATGCCATGGTAAATCTTGCGGTGACCTCCGCTTATAAGCTGATAACAGTCTTCAACAATTGTAGTCACATTTAAAAGTTCTTAAAGCCAGAGTAGATGAAGTTGGAAATGCTATAGAAGAAATTCAGCGTTATAGTTATCAGATACAATTTTAAGATAGTTGGTCTCCCCGAAAGTGAGTCGCGAGAGTCGGCATCCTCTATACTAAATCTCTTTGCATAAGCCTTCTAAAAGCTTCAGGAGTGGATATAAATAAACAAGATATCATTATTGCGCACCGCGTTCCGAATAGAAAAGCTGTTGCTGGACCACGACCAGTTATTTGCAAATTTACGCGAAGAATCATCAAAGAAGAAGTTATCTATCGATAAAAGACACTTGCAAAGTTCCTTCAGAGTCAATTGGTCTACCAGCTGAATGTTCTCTAAAATATGTCCGAAAATCTTTGATCACCTAGCTCCACAAACCCAAAAACTACTCGCAGATGCTAAAAAGTTTTTTTCTCGTAATGGTTTCTGGTTCGATTGGTCGAAAAGCTTCATTGTCTACTTTCGAGAATCTGAAGACTCTCGTCCTATCCGGTCAAAAGCAAGGAAGACCTTGAGAAATATCAGCCCAAGAGAACTTGCCAATGAGCTAAGAAGCAGTGTTGTGAAATAATTCTAGTGCATGATATCATTACTTAGTTATTCCTAAAGTATATCCCTGACCTTAGAAACTAAATTGATGAATGAAGAGTCGTTTCTCCAATCCATCCTTCCTTTTAGTCATTTAAACTCAAATGCTTTTAACATAGCACTTTATGAGATGTCCCATGGCACTTTAAATTATAACAGTAATCGCATTGAATCGCTCTTATATAACCAACCCGAATGATCTGATCCACTCTCAAATAATCTCCCCGACTCAAACTTGCTTACTCGTCTACCGAATAGTAGATATATGGTCGAGGAAGATATTAATGATCAAGTTTGTTCCTTTAATGATGAATCTATATTTTCGATTTTGCATTTGAATACCCGCAGCTTATTGAAAAATTTTGATCAACTAAATTTTATGCTCAAAAACCTTAATAAATCATTCTCTGTTCTTGGTGTATCAAAAACGTGGCTAACTGATTCCACTTCAGAGCGTGGATACAATTTTGTCTCCAGTCATCGTGAATCAAAAATAGGCGGCGGAGTTGGCATTTACTTGAAAAGCAATATTGAATACAAAATTTTCATGTGCAAACTTTCTGATCAAGACGTAATTGAGTCAATTTTTATCGAAATCATTGTTCCCCAAGGGTAAAACATTATCGTCGTCGGTTGTGTACATAGACCTCTAAATCAAAACACAGCCTTGTTTTTAGGGAAATTCAATGATATTCTCTCATTTATCACCAAAGACAATAAACATTGTTATCTGATGGGAGATTTTAATTTAGACCTTCTTCAGTACAACTATTATATACCAACACAGGAATTTATTGACAGCTTATTTTCTCACGCATTTTTCCCTCTTATTTCAAAACCCATTCGCCTCACATCTTTTCTACAACACTAATAGATAATATACATTCACAAATAATATTTTCTCAAAATGTTTTCAATGACATCATTTTAAATGATTTATCTGATCACTTACCGGTTTTTATCTATTTTGATAGCAAAACTCTGACATTTAGAAAAAAAAGAAAAACCTTACTCGCGTAATCAATGCTACTAATTTAAATATAAATTGGTCTTTATTTGTTAAAGATGACGACCCCAATGAAATGTATAATGAATTCATAAATGAATTTTCCAGAAATTATGAAATCTGTTTTCCTTTGAAAGTCATGAAAATTCAAAGGTAAGCAAATGAAGAAGTTCTACTCCCCATGGCTGAGCCGTGGTCTTTTAAAGTCCATCAACAAGAAAAACAGAATGTACAAAAAGCTCAGTGTTCGATCACCTACCACTTCTCGTAAACTAAAGTATAACGCTTACAAAAACAAATTGAACCACCTAATACGTATTGCTAAGCGCGTTTATTACGACTCCAAGTTAGAAGATGCCAAGAATGAACTTAGAACAACATGGAAATTACTAAACGAAGTTGTACACAAACGCAAGAACAATCTAACTCTGCCCTCGTCATTTAAATCTTTCGGCAAAACAATCACGGATCCCATGGACATCGCTGACAGATTCTGTAAATACTTTACAAACATTGGTCCCAATCTAGCGAGTGCTATACCCACCGTGAAATCAATCGTTTTTCACTCATTTCTTGGTAGCAAAGACAATCCTTCTATCATTTTAAAACCCAAAAATGTTTGTGAGCTGGAAAACATTTGTACACTGTTTTCGCCTAGGAAAGCACCTGGTTATGATAACATTTCTATGCGTGTGATTAAGCATTCATTTCACCTGATTTCTGAACCTGGCTAATATAACATTATAAATCTTTCTCTATCAAAAGGTATTTTCCCACATACTGACTAAAAATTTGTAAAGTAATCCCAATTTACAAACCTGAGGATCCTAGTCTTTTTGTAAATTATAGGCCAATTTCTTTGCTTTCAAATTTCTCGAAATTCTTTGAAAAATCATGTACAATAGTCTAATTGAATTTGCTGAAACATATAAAATATTTTATCTGCGTCAGTTTGGATTTCGTAAAAATCACTCGACATCTTACGCGCTATTAAAATCCATTTGTTTAATAAAATCTTTTATAATCATATAATTATATTTCTCCCTTTCAAAAACTTCTTATTTTCATAACAAAAATAACACGTTACCATGGTTACACCTTGAGTGTGCTTCACGGCAGCTTTGCGATTCATTCAACATGGCTGCAAAGTATTTTATGGAAAATTATATTATAAACAGAATATTACATAGTCGCTTGGAGATACGGATTTTATCTTCTCGTGTTGAAAATATCGCTACGCTCACTCGTGAGATATTTTTTCAACACTCGAAGATAAAATCCTATCTCCGCGCGCCTATGTAATATCCCCTATTTATCAACTGATTCAAGTTACAATAATCTTATGAATAACTCTTCAAGCTAAACATAATGCTTACATTCTCCTCAGTCTGTTTCTTCCTTTTTGTTTTCTTTTTCTTTTTTCGTAGCAATTTACGATCTTGTACGATTCCGAGCCTTACCAGCTGAATGATAACCTGTCTTCGAGAACGCGCGGCTCCCATGCACTCTACAATTGTGTCCACCACGTCTAATAACAAAATTTAATAAAATTTTATCAACTAATACAATATGTTGCAAGCAAAGCGTGAATGTGTCGCCCTTAGTGCTATGATACAGTCTGTACAATTTCTAGGAAACTATGTGGGTTCTGATATTATATTAGTCTCCCTTGAGCACTCTACACTAACGATTGCTCAATCGCTTTGCATTCCATTCCTAAAACTGATCAATAAGAGGACGGTTTCGATTTTCTGAAAAAGCAATCCTATTACTGCATATCAGTTAACATAAACGTCAACGAAAAGCAGGTTTTGTGGTTTGGTTAACACGTAAATAATTTGTTCATTTCTTGATTTACTTACCAATGCACGAGTGAAGGATATTGTTAAAAAACAAATCCCTAAACGATTGTTTAATAGTTACTGGTTACCTTAAATAAAAATATTATTTACAATATTTATGTAGGGCCAGAAGGGAATTTGAAACTTAAAACGACAGCAATTTTTTTAAAGTAAAAAAAAGAGTCTTAATAACACGTCAGCGCTTTATGCTATTATGTGATATTTTTTCAAAGAAAACTTTAATCCCTTGAGTGAGCAGCCGGCAGTTGGGAGAAACATTGCGTGACGACCATAAAGGCTGCGAAAAAGCCTTGCGTGACGAAACATAAGGGCTGCGAAGAAGCGCTGCGTGACTAGCCAATAACGGTTGCCAAGAATTAAACGTTGCTCAAGGAACCATAACGGTTGCGTTTGAGTTTTCAGACTGAAATATAGGAATAATTCAAACAATAAAAGGCTAAGAAATTGAAGAATTCATCTCCAACTAACCTTCAGCTGTGTCTTTATGCTCCTGATAAAGGGCGCCCAGCTGTTCATTCTCCTCCTCGGTCCAAATGCCTTTCTTCTTCGCTTTTCTGCAAAATATTAAAAGTAAAACGAGGTTTGTGATATATTCCAATCTTAAATATTTTCCTGAGCTGTCTACTTTAAATTTTGAAAACTTCCTTCACTTTCTCAATTTATTCTTAATGGAAATACTTAAGAACCCGCAAACCAAACATCTGTGTTATCACAACGCACATTCCTTAAAAATCTAAAACAGAGAAGAAATTAAACACTTTCCACGCGAAGTAGAACAAAACACAAAATGAACGACCTCAAGGGAAACAATAAGGGTCTCCACAGCTTTGTGTGGTCTGACCAGTCATTATGTACTTATAACAGTTACTCTTATTAGTACAAAACGATTGGTCAGTTCACACGAAGGCGTGGGAGACCGTTATTTTTCTTATTTTTCAACATAAGGTCTATTACACATACTACATTTTGATTGGCTCTTTAATCTCGGGCTATTTGTGATAATCCGAGGT
Source organism: Zoanthus sanctaehelenae (assembly GCA_028564885.2). NCBI lineage: Eukaryota > Metazoa > Cnidaria > Anthozoa > Zoantharia > Zoanthidae > Zoanthus > Zoanthus sanctaehelenae. The sequence goes on from JAOTRI020050279.1 coordinate 6,880, forward strand.
GACAATCCCCGGGAGCTTACGAAAACAATGGCGGCTCCTTCGCGTTTTGCAGAAGTGTCAAATGATTATTTACAAGAGATTCTAGATAGTTCAATACCCGAGAAGACAAACAAAGCTACTAAGTATGGAATGAAAATATTCAATGGTAAGTGACAATCATTAGACAACAGAAATATTGCTACGTTTTCATATATTTTTTCACGGATGCAAATTGAGAAATTCACTCGTTTAGCATCTCCAAATTAGCATTTATTTATATTCAATTTTGACCCAATAGCCCATTCGGCCTTCGGCCCCATGGGCTATTACATCGTGGTGCATGCGGCTCAAGGTCCAATTCTTAAATAGCACATGCATGCTGTTAGCTATAGTAATGCAACTAATATAGACACTAAAATGTTTCTTTTAAAAATGAATAGAATAATATTGATGGTATTGACCCATTTACAATATTTTATAACTACTGAATAATTACAACTCAATAGTATTTTTTTAAAAGTATTATTAAGCTATTTTTTTGGATGATCCGATAAATTTGAGAAACGGCTTTGTCGAAAACTGCCCCAAGAGTTCTATTCACAAAATTTTTACTTAGTGACTTACTTGCGTAGCAACTTCTTGTCCGTAACAAGCTGCATCGAAAACAGTTTGTTGGTAACCTGAATTACAGAAGTTATAAGAAAAGTTACATAGTATAATAAACTGTGTAGATGACGTCTTTCTAAAAGTCCCTACATCGCCTTTTTCAATCTTAAGATGAAAACTGTTGTTGTCTATGAACTCAAAACTCGAATAACCGAAAAAAAGTTTGAAGCTAAGCATGCTTTTTACTCAAAAGAAGTTTTGAATTTACATTTTTACCCAGTGGCGAGGACTGGTACCTGTGACGTAGCAGTAGAGAAAGACGTCATTCGCAGTCATTTAGTGTTTTAGAATCAAAGTATTTAAAACTAAATTTCTCTGTTTTTCACTGTGTTTTGAACCGTATTTTTTTGGTTTTATTTTTAAACAGCAATACGATTTAAGATAAGGGCCGGTGAACCGCTAATTCCCTTTGACTTTTGAGAGATGTTCACCACAGCTTCACGCACTTTTGCCAACGCAAGGCCTGAGAGGAAGCTGAAAAAATTGTATATATAGCTAAATGTCAAACGCATGCAATTTGCCAACGTAATAATGAACAATTATTAAATTTTCTACCTCGACCATTGCGCTTCAAGCATTGTTATTGGTTCACTCAATCTCGGTTTTCAACTCACTAATATACAGAATTACCATATTTGGAAACTAACTGTGCACAATATTGCCAAACTGAAAATTGTCAATATAATTTTGTTATCATGTTCAAGTATCGAAGGGTTCGAAAAGTTCAAGAAATTCAATAAAAAAAATTATTTTATTCGTGCTTGTTGCATATGATATGATTACAGCCAACTCATGATCATATCCAAAGCGCGTTCCTGAAATAAGAGTTAATTAACCAGATTTGTTAGAACCCTTTTATAGGTTTAATAAACACACTGGGAAACATCTTGCTATACCTAGACGTACTGCTCTGTCACACAGTTATTAAAGATTTCTGTCACGGAAAACTAACGTATATTCCACAGTATTCAATCTTTAAAATACACCTCTGACTGCATATCTGGGGCAATTTATGTTCCAAGGAGAAATCAGCCGAGGGTTTCTATAATGAAAGTTACTTTAGCCGCCACTAATCAGGTTGGCATAGTGGTCATCAGTCGTACCTCCCACGTCTACGACCCAGGATCGATTCCTAGGCTCGGCATGTGGGCTGAGATTTGTCGATCTCCATCTGACTCCGAGGAGTTTTTTCCGGGTTTTCCACTCTCTGCAAATTTGACTTTCACGCCAAGATTTGAGAATCGCGTCGAGTGATTAAACATTAGCCTCCGGCTAGGAAGAATGGGCAACCATTTCCTTCGCAAAATGACGTTAAATATTCGTCAAACGCTTCCTAATTTTGTGGGTTTCCTGTGAACGCTAGCAAAAGCTCTGAGAGTTTTTTGGGCTTTCTATCGGGCGGGTAGTTATGACGTCACATTCTCGCTGCGCAAAGGATTCTGCTTCGTGCGACACAAAACTTTGTCTTCTTCGCAAACGGTGTTGGCGGACGTGTTGCTGAAGAATTTTGTAGCTGCTGCTGACGTGTTGTTGAAGAATTTGGTAGCTGCTGCTGTTTTCTCGGTAAGGTATTGTATTGCCGGACGTGTTGTTGAAGAATTTGGTAGCTGCTGCTTTTTTCTGGGTAAGATATTGTGGGGTTCTTAGTTGCTATTGTTTCCATAGCAACATTCGACAGACACTAGATGCAATATGCCCAAAATGGTTAAAACCGCGCATCGTGCATCGTTTTTCAATTAAACTAAACACTCCTAAATCATTTTACAAATTCCTATTTTTATAACATTATTAGTTTTTTAACCCCACCATACACAATATTGAACATCTTAAGTATTGGACGTTTCACTGAGGTTATAACCATAATTGGTACAGCTTAGGCGGTGTTTACATGATAACGGATCGAGAATCTTTCCGTTACGATTTCATCGCGGTTCATACAAATCGCTGCATTCGTTTACATAATGCGAGTTTGTTTTGAACTTTACTGAATATATTTTCGTTCCCAAAATGAATCTCAATCTGGCATCAAGTAAACACCGCGTTATTCGTGAATCTTATTTTCAACCATAGTGCATGTGGTATCACAATGTTTTTGTTAATGTTTGTAACCTATTTTAGTACAAAAAAGCGCTGAAACATATTTTGAAAGGTTTAAAGATATGATTTTTGTTGTCACAACGACGTGTGAATCACGATATCACAAATCTTTCACCCAGTTAAATAAAATTGAACTGGAACGTTGATTATCAAGGACAATTTGTTAGGTACAGTAAAACGGCTGAGCTTCCCCTCTTGCATAAAGAGTTTGCATCCTTTCCTAGGTGTAGATGTGTAGATCTCCCCTTTACTTCACAACTTATAGCCAGGATCGAATTCCCACACGAGATGAAAGGGATGGGTTAATGATTATGGGATGTTTCAGAATACTTAAAACGTAGCTAGTATCAATTACTCATACTAATTGCATGATCGCTTACGAAATGTTTTTAATAATCCATTTGATTAGCAATAATTATCACTAACTCAACGTGTAGACAGTTAAAATTGCATAAGTAATAGTCAAACACAAGAGAAAACAATTTCAAGCACTGAGAAGAGAGTTGAAAATACGAAGTGCAGCGGAGTATTTTTGTCGAAATTTGAGATGTAATAAAACACTCTCTCTTGTGTTACTCATATACCTTCTCGATCTAAACGAAATCTAAGGTTTAAACGAAAAAATAAAATTGTTAAGTAAGAATACATTTCCAAACCATTCGATCGCGTTTATGACTTCCTTTGTTTTAACTTGGTGAATTATTAATGAGTTTGAGATATGTACAACGAAAGTTTTTATTTTTTTATATAATATACTTGCTAACTAACGAACTCAAATCATTGAGATCCGTCCATGCCTTTTTTGAATATCCTTTGTTTGCTCGAGATGTATGTGAGATGGGATAATAATGTTTCTCAGCCATTACATTCTGAACAACTTTCTCCTTGTAGTCAAACCATTGCTGCTTTGTTCTGTAATCCCTGCAAAGTTGCTCATCTGAAGTAAATCTGCATATAAAAGAAAGATTAACGGCAAAATTTAGAAACTTATATTCGAGCTAAAATTGTGTTTTTCAAAAACCCTCAAAAATGATTTATTAAAATTCCACGCTTGGGATCCTAAGTTGAAACAATACAACAGCAATAACCCTCTCAGTTGTAGTAACAATCTTCTCCTTACATAACTCAAATAATAAATTTGGTAAAGAGATGATACGGGTTGACCAAACAATGCAAACATTTATATGATAAAAAATAAAAATTCTCTTAAACTTTTTCGCTGAAAAGTATCTGTTCATGTTGGGAGAAATTAACAAAACATTAGGGTCTAAAAGAGTTAAAGAGCGTAATGGAAGCTTTCATCTTCTACATTTTTTTCGTTATTTTCGTTCTCGTTTTACAAGAAACGACGGAACGTAATTCTTGTATTAAGATTCTCTCTTTATTTGTATAAATTGTTCAGCCTCGAAACAACTATAGGAGAAATTTTCTGGTTGACGCAATATTTTCTTAGAAAAAAAGAATGAAACAGGGACCGTCGGTATAAAATCCTTAGCTCCACCCTTCTTTTTGATGTGACAAAGTTTAACGTTGTTTTCAAATAGTAAACGAACGACAAACAAGATGCTTATACTCAGTATATGTTATAGTGCAAAACATGAATTACAGCTTGAGCTTCTTTTGAGGTTGAAATCTCAACCTCGGGGTTGAACTCAGCACTGGGTTGAAAATTTTGCCATGTAATCGCGCATTTGATTTAATAAGGCTTTTGTATTGAAGCCAGGACTGAAATTTCAGCCCAGTTAATAGGGCTGAGTTCAACATCGGAGTTGAAAAATTTCCATGTAATCGGCCCCTTAGAAGTACTACTTTAAAAACGAGTACGATTGTTTCATCACAATTTCAAAACATGAGAATACAGATGAAGCGGCCTCGCGTGCCTTTATTGTTTTCGAGTGTTTGGAAATCGTGATGAACACATGCACGAAGCACGTGTTTTTGAAATTACTTCTCTAAAGAAACAATACAAAATCATGCAGTGTTGTCTTTTCCTCATTTTCGCGAAAATGTGAATATGTGGTTTGTTGTATACAGTCAGCATTCAATGTATATTTGAGAGCTTTTGTTTCTAATTACCCTATAGTTTGGCACCAAATTTGTTTTCCAAAAGAGTTGTGAACTTGAAGTGATTTACATATTTTATTTGCCATGGCCGAAGGAAAGTTTTGCTTAATTCCTGAAAACAATCGAGGAAGAACATTGCGTAGAGAGAGAGTAGTACAAAGTCTAACAGATATAAAAATTAGTGGGCAGTAGGCATTGTCGAGGAATGGTAACGAGGGTGAAGCGTCAAGTCTCCAATACTCAAAGTTGGTGAAGTTATAGCAGTGATTCCGTGTCACGGAAGGTGGAAAAAGGTTTTCAGAATGTGGATACATACTATGCCAGTCATGTTTGGGTGACTTTAAGAAGTGTTAACTTTAATTTCAATTGACTTCATGTGAGTAATTTGAAATGTTTCTCCTGGTAATTATTTATTAAAAATTAATGATTCGTGTTAAGCTGAGTTTGAGTAAAACATGAATATGCAGATTAAGTAAATTTGCATCCCTGTTTGAAATTACTTCCAAAACATGCTGTGGTTTTCAAATCGTTTTCATTGGACTTCTAAACCCATCAACCTGACCAGAATATGATGGTCTGTTTGGTTGGGTAAGAGCTGCAAGAAAAATTAACGAGTTTGAGAAAATTTCCTGATTTCTTGAATGAGCTGTAGTTTAGGAACAATATAATTACCATTTACTTTTATTAAAAGTTTAAATTTCCCGCCTCTGCATCTGTTGCTCTAACAATAGCCTACAGGCGATAGTTGCACTTAGACATTTACCGAGTTTTAAACAATTGTACTACGACAGCTTTCTTAGGTATGCTTGGGTCCTGATGTTTCTTTTTTTATTTTAGCGTGCAATCCACTAAAGGAAATAATAACAAAAATCATACATTATTTATTATTATAGAATAAGTGTTGTCTTATACTCTACTATATACTTCCTTCTCAAATTTCCGTGTTTGATCGGTGCAATTTCACGAGTTATGGCTGGGCCAACTTGTAAAAAGTTGCTTTAACCAATGGCTAACCGTCTAGCTTAAAATAGGATTTAAAATATAAACTAAAATTCAAGATCAAGAGCACTGGTTTGAAACTTTAGAAAAACGGTTGAAAAAATACTTGAAAAACTTTCATACTATAGCCCGAATTAAATCTCAAAAATGTAAGATCTTACAATAAAATACTTGCAATTTGAGGGAGCAAAATCATTTTGAAAAAAAACACGAAATTTCACTGTAATGGAGACAGAGATCCGCACTCGTCTGATTTTGATCGGCAACTGAACTTGAGCAGAACCTGGTTTTGAGCCTTTTATACCGTCTGTCCCTTTTAATCTTGTGTCAAAGCGAACATATCTTCTTTAATTATTTCCAAACTGAATATTTCATACAACTACTAATTTATTAAGGTATGGATATAATTCAGCAGTACCCGGTATTCCATGCTATCATGAGAACCCGTTCCATACCTGAATTCCTGTAGCTCAGTGGGTTGAACGTCTGACCGGTAATAAGGAGGTCATGGGTTCGAATTCGAATCATATCAAGGACTACTAAGATTTTTCTTCTGAGAAAAATAAGCTTGTACAACACGAATATTTCTTCTTGCGACATTTTTTATTATTCCATTTTCTTATTTAAACCTGCCACTGAAATATGAGGTATTCAAGCATGTGACGGATGCACCATACAACAATGTTCTGTGTCCGTTGAAACGCCCTGGTTCAGGAAGAGCTTTAATAGAATAGTATCGATGATCACTCCACAGCCATACCAAACGGGTAGTCATTCTATCAGGCTGACTTTGAAAATGAACATGTCCTCCTCATCTGTCTCCCAAAGTCGGCTTCTTCTGTGTAACAACATTGCAAGTAATAACCACCGTGGGCAGCTGATTGCCCTGTTATGACTTGTCATCACAGAAGAGTTGTGTACGGGTAATTTTTTTCTTAAGGTTTTCTATTTGCCTGGTAACCTTCATCCTTAAACAAAAATGCCCGGATGGCAAATATCTTCCTTACCAATGACACCAGCAGGCTGACACCAACCAAAAGTGCATCATGAAATACCCACTTAGAAGCTTGATTTTTGGTAGCAAAAACACATCTGGTTCCAATACTGGTGAAAAAATATGGCTCATTGATTTGATCATTGTTATCCTTGCACCAACTAAACGCGTTCACTCGGCATAGTCTGTGTTTCATCATCGCTTCATTGTGTTTTACGGTCACAAGAAATTACAATCTTAGTAGCATACGTTTATCTTTATAGTAATAAGAATAGGCTATAATTTCTCTGCGATTTGTTTGTGCGGATACTGTATACAGCTCTGTTTGTAAAATAACCCACGGGGATCAGGTGGAAATTATAATTAGTCGCGCCGTACCTCTACGACCTGGTATTGAGTTCGTTCGTTGGCTGAGACTTGTCAATCTCAATCAGATTCCGAGGGTTTTATTTTGGTATCTCCGGTTTTTCTCCCTCTGCAAATTTGACTTTCACGCTACGATCTGAGGCGTCGAGCGATTAACTAACATGTATGCGCCGTCATGGCTGCCAACACTCGTCGATTGCTCTGTCATTTTATTCGATTTTTGGTTTTGGTATTGGGATATAATGCTTCATATCAGCAAGGTGAAATGGTCGTTGTTTCTGCGGGTTGTTTTATCGACTTTGCAGAAAATTTGCGATATTATTTTTTTATTCGATTTGTCTTTAAGCGTGTGTATGTATCGCGAAAATACAACATTAACTTTCCATTGCGAACAACCAGTAAACACAGTGACACAACTCTGGCACTACAAGGAAAAATATTTGTACAAGACCTTACGATAATTATGGATGTGAAGGCAAACCATGGTCCTAACCAACTGGATAAAACTGCTTCTTATAATGTTTCACATACAGGAAATTTAAAATTATCCGCCGTGAACAATGGAACAATAACATACTCAAGCCGTAAACTTATTGCACTTCGTAAGAAATCACCTACCATTCCAAGTTCTTCATTTCAGACTCTGAAACAGTTTGGGATTCTTAATAAGACCCGTCGTGTTAGAGGTGGAAAACGAGTAAAAACCAAGAAACATAGAATATCTGTAATATACAACCATCGTAATTTATGCGGTTTTGTTTCTACAACTCGTATTAATTATTCAAATTCAAGTGAAAGGCCTAATCTAATTCGCATAAAAACAATACCAACTAATTCAAGTATGCGTGAGAAACTCCTTGATTTTTGTTTGTTTAATGCACGCTCTATCAGGAATAAAGCGCTTTTGATCAAGGACTACGTTGTTGAACACGATCTCGACTTATTAGCAATTACTGAAACTTGGCTAAATCCTGGTGACCAAGATGCTTATTACGTTAGAGAAATATGTCCTACAGGCTATGATTTTCATCACATTCCAAGAGCTGATGCAAACGGTGGAGGTGTGGGATTGATTGTTAATAAATCGTTGCAAATAAGGAAACAGAATCTGGAGAAGTTTAAGTCATTTGAATATATGGATCTGCTGGTCAAACATATAAACAACTGTACTAGACTTGTTATCATTTATAGGCCCCCACCATCAAAAGGGAACGGCCTCAAGGAGAACAATTTTTTCTGCGACTTAAATATTCTATTAGAGCGTCTGGCAATTACTTCCTCTAAACTCTTAATAACTGGTGATTTTAACTTCCATGTAAACAAACCCTCAGAAACTCATGCAAAAAAGTTTCTTCATATGTTAAAGGCGTTTAATCTAAAACAACTTGTTAGTGGTCCAACCCACAAAAACGGAAACACCTTAGATCTACTTATCACTCGTTCTGATGATGATTTTTTATCAAATGTCCGTATTATGCCTGGTGTAATTAATCCCAAACTCTGTGATCACTATGCTGTTCACTCACAAGTAAAGCTAAAAAAACCACCATTTGTTCGAAAAGATATTGTTTACAGGAATCTTAAAGCAGTGAATATAGAATCGCTGCGGACTGATATCAAGTCATCTAGCCTCACATCAGATGTCTTTGATATGGAAATTGCAACTCTTGTAGAGACTTTTGAAAACACGTTAACTGATCTCCTAGAAATACATGCTCCCAGTAAAAAGCGCTCAATCACTCTTAGGCCTCACGCACCCTGGTATAATGATAAGATCGACACGGAGAAGAGAAAACGCAGGAAGCTGGAAAGGCGATGGCGAAGATCGTGCCTTAGCATAGATAAGGAACATTATATTACACAATGTGGTGTGGTCAATGATATGATAACAAGTGCAAAGTCCAATTACTACTCCTCCATTATTACTGAAAATAAAGGAAACCAAAAAGTTCTTTTTAAGACCATTGATCAGTTACTCAACAGGAAACCAGAATCCCGTTATCCTACATCTTCATCTAAAGAACAGCTAGCCAACGATTTTGCTGCTTTCTTTCACGACAAGATATCTAAGATGCGGTGTACTCTGTCCGGAGATTCTGATGCTATAGTCAACCCACTACTTGATACCTCCAGCTGTCAATCTGAATTTGTTTGTTTTCATACTGTTAGCACTAACGAGGTTAGCAAGTATTTAGTCTCATCTGGCCTCAAGACCTGTGACCTGGATCCCCTACCGTCTGTCTTATTTAAAGAGTGTTTGGATGTCTTACTACCTGTTATTACGAAAATTGTCAACCTGTCACTTACAACTGGACATGTTCCACATCATTTTAAAGAAGCCATGGTCCGACCCAAGCTTAAAAAGGAATCCTTGGATCATGAGCAATTCTCACATTTCAGACCTATCTCCAACTTGAAATTACTCTCAAAAGTCACCGAGAAAGCCGCTGCTGGTCAGCTCACTAACTACCTTAATAATAACGGCCTACAGGAAATTTGTCAATCTGCTTACAAAGTAGCTCACAGTACGGAAACTGCTCTTGTAAAAGTACAGGCTGACATTCTGAATGCAGTTGATCGACAGGAAAATGTACTTCTTCTATTGCTTGACTTATCAGCCGCTTTTGATACAGTAGATCACGACATCTTGCTAGCTCGACTTTGCACAAGGTATGGGATCCAAGGAAATGCCCTTAATTGGTTTGCATCTTATCTTGCTGAGCGCAGACAGTTTATTCAAATAGAAACATCTAGATCGTCCTCGTTCGAGCTGCAATGGGGAGTGCCTCAAGGATCCGTGTTAGGACCAATTTTATACTCTCTATACACTGCCCCACTAGGCGACATCATTCGTAAACATGGGCTCCTTTTTCACCTTTATGCTGATGACTGTCAAATCTATATGCCCTTCAAGTCAAGTTCTGATGACATATCTGCTGCTCTTTCAAGGATGGAGGCCTGTTCTGCAGAAATATATGCGTGGATGACGTGTAATAAACTAAAACTCAACCGTGATAAAACTGAATTCATAGTTATACATGCCAAACATCGCCCGAGTCCACCAATAGATAGTATTATGATAGCTAATGTTAAAGTTAATTCTGTCGCGTCTGCCAGAAATATAGGTGTCATATTTGATGACGTCATGAAACTTGAGCAACATGTAAACAACGTCTGTAAATCTGCTTTCTTTCATATTAAGAATCTATCAAAAATCAGAAAATGTCTCACTCAGAAAGATATAATCATTTTGGTCCATGCATTCATAACATCTAAATTAGATAACTGTAATTCCTTACTGAGTGAACTACCGCAATACTTGTTAGATAAGCTTCAGCGTGTGCTTAATGCTGCTGCGCGTTTGGTTACTGGTACTCGTAAATATGATAGCATTACACCAGTATTAATGGATCTCCACTGGCTACCTGTAAAGCAACGTGTTTCG
>JAOTRI020050358.1:0-17489 GCA_028564885.2 Zoanthus sanctaehelenae
CGGCTATTTGAGAACACGAGGGAAATGTAAAAAACACGAGCCGCAGGCGAGTGTTTTCTACATTTCTCGAGTGTTCTAAAATGGCCGGAGTGTTTTGTCACAGTCTAAAACACGGTCTAGGCTTCTTTATTTGCTTTATGATATAGATAAAACCCTACGCGCGCTCTGAAAAACAATAAAACACGCTTTTCTATGTTTTATTTAAGCAATAAACGATACTTTCTATGGGTTTACCGGCATAATAAACCACAGTTTTTCAACCAATCACAGCGCGCGTACTATTTTGGTTATTTTATAAACTCTGATAAAACAGATTTTCGACCAATCAGAGAGCGCGTAGGGTCCTATTATAAATGAAATCTACGAGTGGCGTACTTTTCAGTAAAACACTCTTATTTATGTAATAAATATATATATACGTGTTATGGTACGTTTTGATGACAGCAATAGTTTACAACATATAGCTTATGTCCGGAATTGTAGCTCTGGTATTCTTGAAGGAGGAAATATGAAAAGTAGATCGTAGCCGTGCAAAAGCTAGGTAAAAACAATAAAACATTATATTACATAATTATTTTCATCATCATCGTCAGTACCTTCATTATCATTGTCATGGTCAGCACTATTATAATCATCATGGTCCTCATCGATCATTATCGATCATCATCATTATCATCATCATCATTATCATAGATAAATAGAAAGTTTGTTGTTCCCCCTAGGGCATTTCAACAATATAAAATACAAAAAATTCGACATATATTGCTAAAAAGAAGTGAAAATATATAGAATCTAGAAACAAATAAAAACGATTAAACTATGATTTCGCACTTAGGGTTTTCTTTAAATCTTGTTTAAAAGTGGCGAGTAAAGTTTTAGACTTTAATTGGTTATTTAGACTGTTCCAGATCCTCAATCCTCTTTATTCGAATGTCCTTTGACCAGGAATTTCTGGGTTGTTACTATTTCAGCTGCATGGTCCAAATTCCATGTTTCTTCTTTTGAAATTTATCATAAAGGTAGGATGGGGCTTGTTTATTCATAAGCTTATACATCAGAACAGTTTCTCTGAACATTACATGTTTGTTTCTAGGGAGCCAGTTTATATAATGAAGCCGGAGCGGGGGAGATGTGTTCAAATTTGCGAGTGTTCTGTATTGATTGAAGTTTCTTGACATTTTTTGCTGAAGTATTAGACCAGTCTACAGAGCAGTACAATAGTTTGTTGAATACCAATGCGGATATTAGAAGGGACGATGTTCCTCTGTCAAATGACTTATTTACGCGGTTGATTTGAATAAGTTTTGACGTTCAGGAAGCGGCAAGATGGCTAATACTAAGGTCATAAGTTAAGCGGGAATCCACTAAGATTCCGAGGTCCTTTGAATATTCTACTGGTTGGATGAGCTGTCAAAGAAAATTTAGGCTTATGGCAGATGGGAGCTTTTTTAACATTTGCCATGCGCCAAAATGAGTAAGAATTTAGTTCTATGTGGGTTGATGAACAATAGATTATTCAATCACCACTTGGCAGTCAGATGGAGGTCTTCTTCGAGTTGTTTTTTTGCTTGATCATTGTTCTTAAGAGGGAAAGACTTGAAAGCTTTTGAATCGTCCACATATTATGACTCAAGATCGCAAGAATTTAGGGAGGACGGGAGAATATTCAAGTATGTGCTGAACTATAGTGGCGATAGTATTGCTTTCTGTGGTGCACATGACTTTGGGGATGAAACTGTTGGGCCGATACGTACGGACACACAGTCCTCTCCGACGAGTAGTTTTCGAACCAATTTACTGCACTTATAGATTCGCCAACGCGTCTTAACCTTTCTAGTAAAATTGGATGTTTTAGGCTATCGAAGGCTCATGCTCATTATCATCATTCTCGTCATCATCATCATCATCATCATCATCAACATCGTCATTTCATTCACTTTCAAAGCATAAAGGGGCGGGGTAGGGTTTTGAACACATCATAAGAGATTCAAAGAGCAAATATCACATTTACTATGCAGAAGTATAACTTTAATTTAATTAATAGCTAGTGGTAATCATCGATTATGAAGTGTGTTCGAGTGCGATCTTTCAAGGCAATATATCATTATAGGTCGACTGTTGCAATTCCACGTTTTGTCAAAAGGGAAATGGAGTTCACTGCGGAAAGGATCGGCAATCAACATGCAAAATCATGTTCAGAACTCGGCATCAAATTCAATTGGAAAGGAAACGGGATTTCTTTTGAAGAAAATACATCATCACACAACTATGACCAATAGCTTCGTTTGTATCTTTCCACAATTACTTCAAACAACTCAACATAACCTCAAGTTACCTTCAAACACCAAGAACGACATCGACTTTCGAAGCTTATGGTCTGCATTTGTCACCACACCATCACGGTTACAAGAACAGGTAGTTGAGGCATTATGTGCCTTTCATACGAAAACTCTCGAAAGAAGAAGGCATTGGCATTGAGCCCGCGAGCAACAGCAACATTAGTATGCGTTCTTCTTCGTCGAACGCAATAACTAATCCAGGCTTAACCCTTTTCAAAAAGTAATACTTCTCTAGTTTTCCTTTTATCAATATGCATCTCATATCAGCCAATCTGTCATTGTTACTAATGTTAGTAAGCATTGCAGATGCCCCTAACTTTAATCACACTGGATTTAGTTTTTTCATTGTTAGCCTCGTTTAGTTGTTAAATATTCAAAATTACTTGCGAGAGAGAGCGAGAAGTTACACCTTCAACAATATGCATTGTTCCATTTAGGGAAAAGTTAGGTTGGTATTTAGGAATATTTAACTTCAAATTAAGGGTAAGATTGCAATAACTGAGTCCGTTGTCATTGAAGTAAGCGGCATCTGCAATGCGAAAATGGTCTATTCAACTAGAACTGGTTATGTATGAGCTTCTCTACTGGTATTTCCTCTGTTAATAATAATAATGATAATGTTAATGATAATAATGATAATTAATTCACTTAATATCGCGCCTTTCAATATATAAATGATCAAAAGCGCTTTACATTATACATTGAAAAAAAAAACAACATGAAAATGATAGTATCAATAACATATTTCAATACACAGCGATAATCGATAAAACGGCAATTCCAGTAATTATATCCTAATAGTAATTTTATCAACTATTAATTTTAATAATTCATATTGAGTCGAGTTATTATCTCTTGAATTTGTGATAATGTAAACGGCAGCACACGTTGGCTCAGTTTTGGTTTAAATTCTGATCATGCACTCGATATTTTGTCAAAATGAACTTCCTTCGAGTAACTTCTTTTTATTGTATCATTATTAAGTTCGTTGATGTGCAAACTGATTTCGACGACAAAGAAAATAATAATTTTGATGAATACTTGAAAGATAAAAATTTCGGCTTCAGAGAATAAAGTCGCTTTCATTACGGTTACCTGCACAAAGAAAGTAATACATTTTGATGAATACTTATAAGAGGTAAAAAGAAATTCGGCTTCAGAGAATATGATCGCCTAAGAAACTTTATTCATTATTTTTAGCCTCGTGCAGCAAAATAGTTGTTCTGAAATTGAGCAGCGAAAATTAAACGACTTCAATCCACCAACAAGGAAACATTATACAAAACACATAAAAATTTATTGCTTTGAGCTGAGTGTTATTTTTTTTTGCTCATACACTTACAGCTAAGTTGAAAATTTAAACTTTTTTACATAATATATTAAACCGCTGAAGTTATAACTAAAAAAATCCATAACAATGGACAACAATAAAAAGTACAATGTCTATGACGTTTTTTAGTCGGATATGCTAAACTACAAAGATTTTAAACGATGTAGTTCGGCTGAAATTGAAAACCTTACAACGATACTGAAACCGACCAATTGCAAAGAATTGACAGTATGCTATATTATCGAAGCGTTCGATTGTTATTTCCCTATTTATGACTGAGATTATAAATAGCAAACTATCTAAGCAAAAACGTGACCAAAGTGTGTCGTAATTACTTTTTTTGGATGAAATGTTTAATAGTGTAGAATGAATGGATTAATCTTCAATTCAGTAGCCTGACCAAATTATAAACAATATAAATTAGCAGTATTGCAAAGTGTTGGAATAACTATTCAAGTTCTTCAGTGAAATTTTTTAAAATCGCGGATTGCAAGCATAATTAACAGATTATGGGAAGCATAAAGTTTACCGGCTGCAAAAAATAATAGATAGGTAAAGGTGTCTTATCTATCTGTATCTATATAATTTATCTTTTAGTTGAAAATAAATGCAAACATTAAATATCTCTTATATTTAAAAATACACCCGATTGCCAGACTATAGTTTTAGTTTATATAACGAATGATTTGATAGATAAGATTTACTTGATTTAAAAGTATTGTGTAATAACCTAAAACACGATCACTCACACCATCGACATTATACAATCAGTTTCTTCTTAAGATTGAGCAATTAAGAACGAAGTAATTTGCAGATTTTAAAAGCTAGAAAAATTTAAACTAAAGACAAGCTTTCACTAGTGAACACGTCAAAACTAAATGACCAACTAAAATGGATAAATCTATTTCGTATAAACTGTAATTCTGATATAGTGCAAGGAGTATTTATATTTTTGACTGAAATTATGAAAACCTTAGGATCTACCGATTATTTCATTGACAGCCGCGGCTCGTTACCATATTTAAATTATACATTGTAGGCAAAAACATAAAATTGTTTACAAAGTCTTACATCACGAAATCCACAGATCCTCAAATTGAAACTAGAAAAGGGGAAAAGTTCATGAAACGTTTTTTATTGTTTGGCTAAAATGTTTATTATGAAAAGAAGCTCACATGAAGTCTAGTTTAGCATAATCAGTTTTACAGTTTGACTTCGTTATACGAGAGTTGTAAAATGCTGAAATATAACCAAGTTTAAGTGCCTTTGACGTTGGGAATATTCTACGAATCGAGTTGGTAGATATAAGCTGAACTTTGTCTCTTAAATGTATCTCTTTAACGTTGTACCTCCAATCTCTAAATTTTCGTCACATTTAGTTGCCGCGAAATTTTAGTAAAATTTGACTCTATAGTTGTAGGAAAAAGATGAAAAGTTAATCTTATCTCAAATTTACAGTTTAAACTCATGGTTTAGTTTACATAAAGAGCTAGACGCAAATTGTACTTTTAAACGTATATATTTTAATTATACATGACCTGTTCTAACGTCACTGATTCACGAGACCATCTCGTAATTCAATTGAAAGCGAGGGATAACGTTTTTTTTTGATTTAGCGAAAAATGCACGAACTTCCTTTAATTTAATAGCTCTGCGGAAAATAATACTGTATATTTCTATTTCTAAGCAACTGTGCTCTTTTTCTTTGCAATTTCATAACTGATTACTTTAATTTTTTGTAAAAATGTACATCTAGGGCAAAATAAATTGATTGTTGTTGTTGTGGCCGCAAGCGAAGGGCAAGTCTAATCAACTTTGTCTTTCAGTGTAATAAAATCAAATTCAAAGACAAGATGTGTTTCTTTAAGTTTTATTCTACAGTATATGAAATAAAACAACTACAATCTCAACGTGGGTTGTTTTTCCGTGATTCTCAATAGCAACTTTAACGAGTTTCATTAGGAATTTTCGTCGCCAAATTTATAATAATGAGGAACAATCGTTATTTTCAACGTGCTGTGCTCATTAACCCAGACAAATACACTCGAGTAACGTACCTCGCTTACAAAGGACTAAATTTTGTTTATCTCAATTTTCCACAAAACAGAAATTTTGCTCCAGATAGTTATGAGAAAGTGCGCTATCAACATGAACTGATTCACCCATTATGATCCTATATAACTAAATTGGAATATGCGAACTACTTTGGCTCGGATAATATAAATATGGGAAGTTAGAGTAATGTTCAATAGTGAAACTTCATCCTGAGCAATAAGCGGAATGCTATTTTGAAACTATAAAATGGCAGTACGTTAGTATACTTAAAAGTTACAACAATGTCTTGCTTTGCTTGTTAGCAAAGTTGTAGTAGCTTTTTTTAAAAGCATAAATAACACTTTGCTAATACATGGAGACAAAAGAAAAATCTCCGGTCTGTTCACTTCAAATATAAACATAGATTAACCTGACGAAAAATTTGAAAGCAAACATAGATTTGTGACAGCTAGCAAGTGATCTTCTTTATAATATATTGTAAAACTGCGACATGTTGTAATACAAGGAAAATTTGTCTAGAGTCAAAGGCAAGTTTAATTTTGCAACCATAGTTTCCGGGAAAAGAAATATATCTTTCCTACTGTTGTTTTATCTGATAATTTGTATGTTCCTGCATGACATAATAATAAACTAATGTCGTAATGAGAAATTTTCGCCTAAAACTGTTTCGTCTTTTATCAAATATTTTCTTCTATATAAACGCTGACAAAATCTTTTTATTCTATTTTCTTATCTATTTTGTAGGAAGTCAGTGAAACAACTTTCTAGAAGTTTTGCAGCGTGTTCAATTGAAAGTATGTATTTTTTATGCTAAAGATTCGCTGCTTTCTTTGTCTAAAATTGTCGAGTATGCACAATATGCACGTCAGTTTGTCCATCTAATAAAGCTGCACTGTTTTCACACTCCGTGTTTCCTTTAATTACGTTGGGGCTCTAACGAGCTATCGCTTTCAATTTACTTTCCACATTGTCTGCAATTTTTTTTTTATCTTCTTCTAAAAAAGCCTTTGTCTGTAAAACACTCCTTCACGGTTACCGTAACGAAATTCGCAGTAACATCAGTGATAAAAATTTGGTCAATAAGCGGTTTGCGCCAACACGAGTACGACTCGTTTATCGCGACCGTTGCATTGGGATCTTTTGAATTTGACAGTCTCCTGACAGAATTGTCACTTTCTGAATTTTTGGAGTTTCCATTTTGGTTGTTGTTGCAATTGCCAAGCGATTTCGAATCGTAAGTCCGTTTGCGATTTGGTCCAGCAACATGGAACCGTGATGCTGTTTGAGGAACACAATTGAAGCCACAAAGTCTATCTTTTTTCCGTCCGTTTTCGCTTAGTGCGTGTTGGCCTGTGCTATGAGGAGGCCCCCGATTTGGCTGATAAAATCCTGGCTGTCTGAATGGTGTAAATGGAAGTTTCATATCAGCAGGTTGTGTAATATTTTTCTTTGAAATAGCAGAGCACGGCTGAAAATTGGTCTCCGGAAAGGATTCCGTTAAGCCCCCACTTCCTTGCTGTGTTGCTGGCAGCAGTTGAATGTTGTGGGATTTTCCTTCAGCGGAAAGTTTTAATCTATCACCGGATGAGAAGCTATTGAGAGGTTCTTCATTCCTTTTGTTATCAAAGTCACAACGATGTTCAGAAAACGAAGAGCTCGTCTGCACAACTGTACCTTCGCTTTGTTTAGGCAAATGAATGAGGTTGTGGTTATAATCGTGGCTGATCGATTCTTTTTCGCGGAGACGGTGAAAAGTTTCTTTTCCTGTTGTGAAAGAGATCTCGGACCTTGTGTTTCCAAATGTAACAGCTGATGAAGAAGGGAGCAAACTCTCTTGGTTCGAAGAGGAAGAATGTCCCCGTCGAATGGCTTGAAATGTCTGATCATCTATCATGTTTAAATCTGAAACCTCTCCTGGAGACAACGTTGAATCGCTACTCTCACCGTCATGACTGCAGTCGTCATGTTCTTCTTGCCACTTTAGGACATCATCATTTTCAATTTTGGAACGGAATTGGGGTTCCTAAGCCATAAAACATAATAAGTTTGAATAAAGAAAGAAACAATGTATGAAAATTCTTTTCAACTGCCCGGTAACAAATCGCCAGCTGACGCGGACAGGCTGGTAAAATAATTACTTTAAGACAAAGTTTGAAACCTTCGGTTACACAATAAAAAATATATATATACTTGAAAAAATACCTACAATTTCCATTTTTGGTTTTTTGGCAACAGTAGCAATTCCTCTTTGCCATCTTGACCGTTTTCCCCGCTTACGACGGCTAGAAATGAAAGGAAAACTACTTTAATTTCGATACATATATTATCTGTAACGTTCGTGCATGGGAAACAGATTAAAATGTTACGACATGTACAAGTTCGACGAACCTGTTCTCGTATGCAAGCAGAAGTCGACTGTCGAGGATATTTTCGGCTGGTTCCCAAGTATTATATCTGCGAATCGAACAAAAAATTAGCCATTAAGTATACTGAAACATTTGTGTTTATACATTCAGCGCTTACTCACTTGGCTGTCCAGCCTCTCCACTTGATCAAATACTCGGTCTTTCCCTGCAAAACAACACAAGAAATTAACATATAAAAATATCCGACACAAAACATGAAATGACAGTCGGAGAAATCGCTTGATTTAAAACTCACTTTTCGAAGTCTTTTCTTTAGAATACATTCAGCCGCAAATATCCCTTCCACTGGTGGTTGTTCGGTTAAATTTTCTTCGCTAGTCTCGCCATCCATACCCGTCTAGTTGTTCATCGATCTCGGTAGGAAATTCAATATTTACTTGCCCGAGGGAATTCGAATTTCATTCATTGGCTATCCCGTAATATTAACCAAAACAATAGTATACGTCATTCGGATTGACGAGTGGTTGGTTAGGTGAGTTATAAATATGACTTCCTCTCTTTAATTATGTGTAATTGCCTGTTTCGATTTTGTCAAATGCTTTTTTTTCTACAAAACTAGAAATCGAAACACTTTTTCAGAACCATGACAAAAATAATCCTTATTGGACAGTTTTGGTGGCGAAACAAACCGCGATGTTTGTATGAGACAAAATATTTTAAAAAGCAATTCACTCTCGGCCTTCGGTCAAAACCAAAGGCAAAAGATTTTGGCAAATCCTAATTGTATCACAAGGAAATTTCAATTTCTCTGCGTTGAGTAAAAAGACTAAAAAGCTAATGGCCTTTTCTGTCGTTTTTATATTCTAATTTAGATTCGACAGTCACTTCTTGTCAACTTTACAATAGCTTCGTTCCGTGAAGGCGGGGAAGTTTTCAAATGAATATAATAATTCACATCACCGTATTTGTATTTGATTCGATGATAGAGGAAGTGTGTTGAACGTTTTTTAAACATTTTTACACCATGTAACTGTTAGATATTCTGCCAACTTGTGTCGATCTAGCATTACTTTTGAATCTCAGTGTTTAGCTTCTGAATAAAAGCCTTGGTCGACCTAATAAATAAGTACTTCAGTAATGTTTTATAGCTTTATAGTCTTATTGCTACTGTGTCTGAACAGACTAGTATGTTATGTCTTGGGTCACCGTTTTGAGTGATAAATTTCCGCCTAAGGTGATTTTCTAACAGCAAACTATTCAGTAACTCAGTTATATAGTAATAGTAATAATTTGACGTTGCACATTTTGTTCAGAAAACTGTCCGGTTTAATAGCAATTTCAGATCTAGCCAGACCTAAACATATTGGGTACTTTAGTTAATTTGAGTTAAGGTAGATTTTATTTTCGTTAGTTTTACAGCAATGCCATGAGTTACAGGTTATAGATTGAAAATATACATAATTCAGTGATACTCGTACCGCCTGACACTGATATACTAAGGTTCCCAAGCTTACACTATATACTACTACTAGTAACCAAGTTCAAACTGCCTTTCATTAATTTCTTGAACAAAAGTCAATTTACTAGTACGGTCGAAGAAAATTTTTTTTTGCTATAACTCACTTGATTCGACTAGTCTAATTTTAGACCACAAAAACTAAAACATTTTTAGAACTTAAAATATGAAAACGTTTTGAGTCAGGTGGTTGTTTTTTACTTTGCAATCTGTTGACAGTAACGAAGCAGGAACTGAACCCGGTTTCAGTGTTTACGAATAAACTACACAACCATCGCCAGATGATTTATATATTAAGTCAACAATATTTTAGCCAACAGTGTATTAATTATATTTATAGTATCTTACTGAAAATGTCAAAAAATTTGACTAATAATGCAATAATAGAAAACACAAATGGAAAATGCTGATTCGGAGTATTTTGCACGGTCACGTTTTGTCTTGCCAAAAATTCTTGTAGATTAAATTTTAAACATATTCAAGATATTTCGCAAGCAACCAGTTGGTCGAGGAAGAATCTTATTTAGCTCTTTTTTGTCCTTTTTACAGTGAATAAAATAACAATTTATATAAAGCTTGTTCAGCTTTAATTGTTCAATTTCAGTACACGAGTTTATACTTACGCCTACCGACTACTTATTTCGTAATATAACTAATGGTTTTCAAACTCGGTGTGCTAATGATACACTGCCTTGTTTGAAAACAAAAGCTTAACTAAAATTTTACCTTAGCATTTTAAATTATACGAAAGGCGTTTTGTGAGAACACGTTTGTAATTATTAAAACTCGTCCACTCAATTTTAAATGAAATTTTTTGCTTCCCACGATAACGAAATTGATTTCATTTGCGCCACCCACTCAGTGTCAGATGAGATTATTTATAATTTTGCGTGGGACAACTCTTTTAAGAAGCCAAAGCTTTCACTCAACCTTGTTAATTCATAATTATTCTGCTTTTCGCCATAACCAATAACCAGTTGACGAGAAGATTTGAATTTTATGTACCACTGGCGCCAAGACCAATACTGTTCTTGACAAAATGCGTGTTTTAATGTATACACGCAGAAACTGTTTTTTTCCATGGTAAATGTTTTGATGGTTTCTTGCTGTGGCCAGCTTGTCTAATATTCTGAAATTATTTATCCTTCAGGCTTCATCGGCTTCGTGAAATTCTTCAGTTGAAAATTTTTCTACCATAAACATTTTCTTCTTAATGTTTTCACTCTTAACTTTTTCTTCGCACTCTTTCACTTTTTCATCGCTTAAAGTTATAGAAGCGAATACATATTCGCTATGTTTCTCACTTTTTTTGAACGAAAAAAGCAACAGCAGCTTGTTCAGTTAAAAGAAAAGGGCGGGAATCGTGACGTCATTGAACGAGACGCTCGCCCCTCAGAACGTTCAAATTCTATGTTATTTATAATAAGTTGAACAATAAAACCCATGCAATAAAAAGAATAGACTGCTATTGAACATAGTTCACTTATTTTATTCAAAAACAAACAGATATATTTTCTTTAAACAGCTAAGCTCAAAATCTTTTCGAGGCTCAAAATGTTGCTTTTTTGTTCTCAACTGCCATTGAATTACCTATTGACGAAAAAACATTAACGCGTGGTCTTATTTACTCTGCTTTTTTATGATGTGATGACAGAATACTGCGTTGCTGTTCCTTCAAGAAACAGCTTTACAAAGACATAAGTTTCACAACTCAAAGAAAAACAAATTAACTGACGTTGCGGACTACAGTCCTTCGTCGGAGTTAATGACTCTAGTCCGAATTGTCATTAAGACTACGTAGAATTGTCCATTTTCACTGCGTATAACACATATCTTTTTCTACAGTAAAAAGGTAGTTTTTCACCCTCGTTAGTAAAGTGCCTTTCCTTGGTTGATTTTCATTTCAGCATAAGATAATTCTTAATTATTTCTCATTTTTTAGACGATATAGCTTCTGAGCCCAATTGTTTTTATTAAATTTGTTCGTAATAAAAATGTGTATAACTTCTTTTCCTAATGCAAATGTTTCTATTTTTGGCCACATTGAACCGATAAGAAATTAGTATCCATTTGAGTGGAAATCTTTCTGTAAAAAAGAGCTGACGTAGAAAAGTAGAAAAACAAACAAACTAAATATTGTTAAATGAAAT
The DNA here is from genome assembly GCA_028564885.2 of Zoanthus sanctaehelenae. Classification (NCBI taxonomy): domain Eukaryota; kingdom Metazoa; phylum Cnidaria; class Anthozoa; order Zoantharia; family Zoanthidae; genus Zoanthus; species Zoanthus sanctaehelenae. The sequence goes on from JAOTRI020050358.1 coordinate 11,757, forward strand.
TATTTTTACATAATTTAAAACAGCTTCTATTAATAAACAACAATTAACTACGCACCAATTATCTATAGATTTTTTTAAAATGAAATGGTCTGCATCTTGTTTCAAAGAACTGAAAACTTCCGTTAGCACTAGCGGCACATCGTTTATGGGCTATTGAACCCGTGGCCCTTGAGGGCGAAGGTTCTAATTGTTTTAGTATCACCCAACTAGTCGGATAGAAAAGCAATAATAAAGTTAGCAAACGCAAGTTGAAGAAAGATTTATTTTGGAATAAAACGAAAGGAAGCGTGTGAATTTCGCTACTCGATGACTATTATACTTACTAATAGTCCTCTAGAAGCGTAGCCATATAAAATGCAGAATTTGCATAAGTCCACAAGTTGGGTGATACTAATTATTTATATATATATATATCTATCTATTTACGTTTCCCAAAATACTTGTGCCCGGTTTCCGGCATTCATTTGTTTGTTTGTTTTCGTGAGCTTCGATTTGCTGGTTGTCTGGAGTTGTGGTTTGTATATACCTAGTACCTTGTATTTTGCGGTTCTGCCATTTTAGTAAGCAGGCCTTAATATATACCATAATGGAAAAAGACGACGGGAGATTAGCTTTTTGTCTTGTCAGAACAACAGGAAAGCTCCACTTGTAGCTAGCTTCTTGAGATAACCGCACTCTAATGCAAAGTAAGTACTGCGAGTACACTAAAACAAGAAACACAAGCCTGTTATAGAGACAATACTGTTCTATGAACCGCTGATCGTATGTTCGTTGCTAGTGATATCTGAAGATTCCAATTTAAGATAATCCTCGACTTGCTCGCGAGACTTGCGCATTTTTTCTTATTTGGCATTTTCTTTATCAATTTTTTCATCAAGACTCAACTTTGAAAAGTAGCAAATAGATATCTGAAAAGAAATAACTATAATATTGCTGAAAAAAATAGTAAAACAGTTACTGTTCATCGGAAGGATGCCCAAATTCTACAATGGGTTTCGGTTTCATGCGCAAAAGAGTATTCTACAGCTTCTAGAAGAAGACACGATATGATGCATTGAAACTGCTGTTATATGTCATTACTCAAACGAAATTCCAACCGATCCTATGATTCAGGCATGGTTAGTGTAGACCGACCAGATACACAGGCTATTCAGTTCAATCTTTGCTCTGTCAAGATTTTTTGTGCGACCTTCTCCCCTTCCCCCTGACCTAGTTCAGCTCAGGTTTTCCTCAAAGGTTAATGAGTACCAATGTCTGCTTGAAGCAGTACACCTGAGATGAATTAGTGTCCCGTAGTGTTTCGTCTACAGGGAGACTCACATCCGTTTCACACAACAAAGACCAGAGTTTTCATTTTCAGATATATATTGACCAATTATTAGATAATGCCTAATGTCAGAAATTATAAACTTACGAAGAGAAACATTAATTAAAAAAAGATGGATTTAAAATAACTCTGAGGAGGAACGAAGAACAAAATATAAGTTCTATTTTTATGAATAAAATTACTAAAAACTCGGTTCTGCTTTGTTCATTTAAAACCGGCTCATAAGTATCGGCTGGGTCACCTATTATCTAATATATAACATAATATAAAGTCACGATTTACGAATGTTAAATTATATTTATGTTTTGTGATTTGAAAGTTTGTGTGTGCAATTTGGTCCTTGCCTGCATTCAATAGTTTGGCACCATGCAGGTCTTGAGAAAGAATTCATTTTGAATTTCAAGATTTTATTATTTTTGATCGATCAAAAGATATTTTAGGCTTCCAAAGAAACTAACTTTAAAAAGGGGGGCATAGTACCTTACCATATAGTCGTGGTATTGCATTGGACATTTACGGTCTCATATGCAGAGACCAAATCTTTGTAAGACACCTTAACCTTGAAGTGAATAGCATAGGTCACTATTAGGACTGAAACGACGTCTGTAAATTATATTATACTTTAATTTATATTAGGAATGTGGAATAAGACAAAAGTCCCTTGTAGTTGTTATGAAATGTAAGTTTAATTTGTTTTGCTCACTTAGCTCTGTCTGTTAGCGTAAACACATTTAATTTATAATTATTCAATTCTATTTTTATTTTGAAGTCAATAAGTATTATGTGTCCGCCTTTCCGGATTTGTAAAATAATTTCTCATTTATTTATTTTTTATCAGATGATACATGATAATGATTCAAAAACTCATCTTGTTTTTAATTTGTTTATCAAGTTTTGGAAAATTTGTCGCTCGCGAAAATACAAACGTATTTTTTCTTTAAAGGGCAGTAATTACGAACAAACTTTTGCACAAATGTTTACACTAGTACTAGCTCTAAGATTTTCCTCGTGCATTTCCGAGTTAACAAATCTATCATACCATGCATGGAAGTTCATGCATTGCATGACACATAATGGAAACAAAGCTTCACACTTCACGGAATTTAAAGTTTGTTTCGCATAGCTGAAACAACCATGCAACTCATTTATTCTTATTCTTTTTAGTTTTATACAAAACGTAAAGAAGATTTAGTTATATTCATTGAGGGATCCAGTTATTGTTACAAAGATGTTCAGACAAATATATATTTTTTCTATTATAAAAGTTCATTCCATAACTATTGAAATTTACGATTTTATCAGCCTTTATTATGATCAACAGCTATAGCTAAAGGGTTTTCGATTTCAAAACCAACCTTGATCTGGTCACGAAAACACCTGTATAATGAAGCGAAGTTAGTGTGTTTGTTGGACCAGTACGGCTATATACAAAAACAAGATCTAAATAGTATGGCCTCAAAAATAGCATGTTCTGACAAAGTTTTTATAAGAAAAAAGCAGCTGCATACCTTACGGCGATATGGTGGACAAAATGTAACAATCAAACAAAAACTAAATATAACAGTTTTTTATGCAGATTCATTTCATACGGTCTTAGTCACTTCTATCTTCAGTTTTAAAAACATTCATAAGTACAAGAGGGTACGAGAGGCTACACATTGTGGTAAATTACGTAAAACTACATTGTCATTAACATTTAGGAATGTGTAACTCCACATTGGGGAGTCAGGTTGGCATAGTGGTCATCAGTCTTGCCTCCTACCTCTACGACCCGGGTTCGATTCCTGGGCTCGCCATGTGGGCTGAGATTTGTCGATCTCAATCTGACTTCGAGGGTTTTTCTCCGGGTACTCCGGTGTTCCTCCCTCTGCAAATTCGACTTTCACGCCAAGATCTGAGCCGTCGAGCGATTAAGCATTAGCCTCTGGCTAGGAAGAATGGGCAACCACTTCCTTTGCAATTGACGTTAAATAAAGTATTATTATTATTATTATTATTATTGAATCTTTAACTCCACTTTACTTGAATGCATCCATTATTTTGAGGCTAAGTCTGTAAAAATTGAATTATTTATAAAAGTCAGAGGAAACTGGAAGTTCAAAAATGGTCTACGCATTTTTCCTGTTACTAACTTTTCAAAGTTTTCGCGTGCTATCATCCCTAAAATAATATTGAAGGCATTTTTTTCAGGATAAAAGAAACATTTTCCAACGTACTACACTCCCTTTAGAAACTTCAGGAATACTTCAAACTGCTATAATACTAACAATACCAACCCAGTGAAGGAATTATATCAGAGAACAGCTGAAACAACAATTGTTTTTTTTACCAAAAGAAAAGAAAACCATGGATCAGTGAAGAAAGTTAGCGAGAAGTGGCCGAAAGAGAAAATTACGAAGCACGAAGTCAGAAACCAAGAAAAACGTGCGGGAGATAAAAAAAATAGCCTAGCGAAAAAAGCAGCGAGGTAGAAAGAGCAGCAAAAGATAGCAATCAGGATGGCATGACGTGAACGCCGTGTGGGTAGCGAAGAAAGACAATGGATGTAGTCAGGGGAAAGAACTGAATGCTGACAACCAGCAAAAAAATGTAAAAGCGAGATAGCAGCCAGTTCTTGAGCACCCATTGACTGAGGGAAGGGGTCCACCAGAAATGGATTCGATCCGAACGGACTACATACATCAACAAGAAATCAAGGAGCTGAGGCCATACGACGGATGAAGTCTGCACTTAAATCAACACCAAGTGCGCCGTATTGGAAAGGAGTGACCCAAGTGACTCCTTTGGAGTACTTTCTGGTGTGAAACGGGACTGTCCACTCTCAGGACTCTTGTTCATCATGGCCATCGACTGGTTACTGAACCAGACAACTGAATTAAGCTGCCAGACGCAGCATGCAATGGAAACTTCATCTCTCCTTAGAAGACCCCGACCATGCAGATGACATTGCATTGTTTTCGAAGACTCACAAACAAATGTAACACAAGGTGAGCAAAGACGTCAATATAGGAGCCAACCTAGGACTAAAATTTAGCACACAAAAACCAAGGTGATGCATTTAAACAGCAGCAATAACATGCCCATTATAGTGAACTATGAATAAACATGCAGAGGACGTGACTTCCTTCACCTACGTTGGGTTGGAAACCAAGGCAAGGGCAAGGAAGGCCTAAGGAATGCTCTGCAAGCTAAGGAAAACGGTGGATGACTAGGCCGATGAGAAGAAGATTGACACTTTTCTGCGCAAGTACGCATGCGTGCATCAGGCGCATCATCAAGATCACATGGCCCATGAAAAGTTCTAACGAAGAACTGCGACAAAGAACTCGGATGCAACAAGGACGAACGAGAGTTTGAGGTAAGAGTTGGGACTGATGTCATGGAATGAGGCGATGAGGGCCTGTCTCGGAAGATGTGAATAGCTATGCAGGATTTCTTGCCCTATTATGGAACAATATGGAAATAGATACTCCCTGGAAGCTTGTATATGCAACGTTTTTCTCTCTCTCTTTCACTTAAACCCTTGAACCCCAAGTGGGACGTGGGGCCGCTACAATGACTCTTCCCCACCTGGTCTTGTCCTTCGCCAAAGCTTGCGCCTGCTCCCATGTCAATAATGATTCCAAGTGTAGATATCACACATGTGCTAGTAGCTAACTTGAAGCCACGATATAGGGCTTTATGGCCATTTGTGCATATGCTTCTTAAAAGCCATTTATTTTGATAACTGGATGTAACTGTAACTTCTTATAAAGTTAGGTAGACAGCATCTTAAGTACACTCTTTTTTCAAAAGAATATTGATTTTCGGACGGAAGCTCGATATTCTTAATTCTCGACCGATTTCAGATTAAACTATTCTTAAAAGTGTATCTTAGTTTCGGGACATGAACTCTCCGTTTTCAAAATGACTGTGGTATTGAAGAGCTTCAAAGGTAATAATAGATCTGTATAGTTTTACCATTGTAATCAATATTAAAGTTGGTTTTCACTAACGACGGAGTCAAAGTCGAAGTCGAAATCAGAAGCGCAGAGCAATGCGATCTAGTGAAAATCAAATTGTCGGAGTAGGAAGCAAAATATCGATCCTGTTTATAACTCCGTCGTTTATGATCCAGTGAAAACTTCATTGTCAAAGACGGAAGCAGAAGCTGAAAAATAAACCAATTACAATGTCCTATTCTAAACCCCATATTATTTGGACTGTATTCGGAAGGCCTGAGAACTGCCATTGTGATTGATTGGTTTTGCCGCTTCTGCTTCCGACTCCGACAATCTAGTTGTCACTGAATCATAAGTGACGGAGTCATTAGGGGATTCGGAAGAAAATGGAAACGTTCAGTAACTAGTAACTCGGTTTTGCTACCGCTGCCTGGTTAGCCCAGTTGGTAAGGCGCCAGTCTGTTG
>JAOTRI020050436.1:0-17487 GCA_028564885.2 Zoanthus sanctaehelenae
TATATACACACACACATAAAAAATTGGCAATATAAATATGATGCATGTAATTAATATGGGCATGGTTAGCACAAATAGTATGGATCTTTGCCTTCCCACCGCAACACCCTGAATTCCATCCTCGCTGTGCCGCCCGATAACTAACTCAGCTTTCCACTCGTCCAAGGTAGATAAATGAGTACCAGCATCTACCGGGAGCTAACCTGCGATGGATTACTGTCCAGTTTAGTAGCCAAACTATCTGACCCGCATAACACAACAAAACCCGGAGATCATTGCCGGCTCCATGGTACAGTATATCCTCTCACCCCCGTCCCAAGTTACGTTATTTTTGTCAAGGTTTGGACCTGTTCAACAATACTGTGAGGGGAGGGGTAACAAATGTATACTTGGCCATGGTTTTTGTCTGACATTGTCACTTTTGTCGTTAACAATTCATATGGATTTGAAGCGTGTACCATTGCAACCAACTTCAAACTCTCAAATTTGGAACACTTTTTCCGTATCATTTTACTCCAATCAGCAGCTCCTGACACTAAAAGTTTACTCCTTAACGTTAATTATTTATAAATACGACCTGTGCTCGAAAAAGATTATTTTGTTACCTGCATTAATTAGATCTGGATCTTGCTCTCCTTCTCTTGGATACGGTCCCTAAACAAGTGTGTATGATAGAAACGTGTCGTTAAAAGGGAGAAAAAGTTTGCAAAAGGGTATTGCTGGGTTTCAATCAATCCCCCAAGAATGTAAAACAATTGCAGTTGGTGATCAAATAATGAGATTCAAACTAGATTCTAATGAGATTCTTTTGTTTAACTGACCGCCATGTGCATTGAACTGGAACCTTATGAAACCCACCAATAAGAAGTCATAAAGATCGTTTATAGTGTCAGTTAGAAGTCTTCATTAAGGCACAGAAAAAGGTTTTGCTGCAAATGTGCCTTGCTTAATTCACAAAAATCTAAACCAAATAATATATCTTCTAGATCATCAGTCGCGATGCGATCCAACCCCGCGTCTTAAGTGTTTCCTTATAACAATGAATTTCTCCAGTTGTAAAATATATTGTACTTGGGTAGTAGTGAGAGTTGAAATCAAATACCAGTATAGAAAAGGTACAAGTATATTCAAAACCAATAAAAAGATTGCTGACTAAGCCTTTTCAAATCCTTTATTTTCAACTTAATTTTATTGAAATTAACGTGTTTTTAGTGTGAAATTAACGTGTTTTTAGTGTGAAATTAACGTGTTTTTAGTTTGCATCCACTTCTCGGTTTACTTTGCACTTACCAATCCTAAAACACCATTTTCACTCTGTAGCTTAATAGTCATTCCATCCGGGATGTAGTTACTTGCTAACATAGGCATTCCGATCCCAAGATTTACTGAAATTGGTCAAGGTCTCACGTGCCAATAGACATATAAACAAAAAGAAACTGCTGAAAACATGCGCAGAATCAGCGTGGCTAAGTGGTTACGATGCTAGATTTGCATACGGATTTGCCGGGTTCAAATCTCACTCTGATCACTGTCTGAATTTGTCTTGGATGATCTCTGAGTCCTTACGCTTTTTAAATAGCCAATCTTAATCGACAGCTTAAGATATGATGTTAGCGCACACTGCAATGATTAAACGAGGAAAGGCGTGGTTACTGTGTGGCATTCGGATGCTTTAGGAGAAAACATTCTTCAAAGTTATACTGCAGAATGGCCAAAATTATCAAGATTTTAAAGCACGTTGAAAAGCTCTGAATATCGAAGGCCCAGTGGAAGATTAGCCTTGCTAAACTGGTGTATTTTGTAAATACTTTTTAAACCTTCTTTAAATAAAGTTATTATTATTATTATTATTATTTTTTTTTTTTTTTTTTATTATCGTAACCTACACCATACCATACGGTTACTAATCTCATCAGCGACCAATTAAAGTATTAAATCTTTTCTAAATTTTTCTCTTTAGTTATTGCCAGAAGTCAGTACCTTCTCAATATATACATTTATCTATATTAGTTTATATATTTTTATAATATATGTAACAATTATAAATAGTAATGGTACGATAAACTGACTTTAATCAAAAACACTTTACAGAGTTAATCCACTACACCAATATATTCAAACAAAAGTAGGTTAGTTTTAGCATTCGATTCTTCTTTAAAATGATGTTCATAAGCATCGTCTTCTCACTGAAATAAAATAATATCAATAACATCTTATCAACACAACAAAGAGAGGATAGGATGGTAATTCGAAAGCATTTTTGATTTTGAAGGATACCATACATGCCATCTCTGAACTCCTTGGCAGCTCTTTGAATAATTTTTTCCCTCATTAATGCCGCCTCTGATTTAGGCTTGGAAGATTCATCTTTATCTTTGGTAAGTCTCATCCTCTAGGTACACAAGTCAAATCACGTGATAAGAAACAACACTAAAACAGACTTTGATTAAAGGAATATCACACTATCCAACAAGTCTGCAATAATAACAGGCAGCGTGGCGCAGTGGTTAGAGTCGCGGCTTTGAATGCGGAAGACCCGGGTTCGATTCCCCGACTCAGACGGAATAAATTTGTCCTCGGTGATCCCAGGGACAAACTTACTACGCTTTGTAAATAGCCAACTGGTTTGTCTCCTACCAGTTGGGATTCTTAATTAGGGAAGAGGGAGGTTTTTAATATAACACTGAAAAGCTCCTTTGGGGAGTTGTCATTAAGTGTGTATTATTTTTTAAGTCTAATCTAAAACTTAACTTTTTGATAAAGAAATTCTTATTTAATGAGACTTTCAATTTGCTGCATTTATCCTTAATCCTAATCTGCTCGAGGAACTCTTTCGAATTATTTTGGCATAATAACTAAAATATTTCTTAAGTGTTTTACTTACCTCGATCCGTTTTTCCCACTGACAACCTTGCAAAATCCTATGAACGTAGACACCGGGAAGGTGGATTTCCTCGGGTGGAATTTCCCCTACCTCTACCACCTCCTCAACCTTTGGTCGATACAGAGCAAAAACATAAATATATACCAACTTCCTCATACAAAAAGGGCGGACATGGTTGGCGCAGTTGGTAAGATCTCTGCTTTCCAACCGCAAGGTCGTAAGTTCGATCCTGGCACTTTGCCGAGATTTGAATATTTGTGTCGCCTTCTTTTCCACCTTAGTCAACTCAGCTTTCCATCCACCCGGGGTAGGTAAATGAGTACCAGCTTCTGCTAGAAGCTAACCTGCGATGGATTAGTGTCCCGTACAGGGGGAGTTTGAGACTCCATGGGCCACTAGGCTCGAAAGGATTTAGCTTTTACCTCCTCATACAAAAAGGACCTAATTTTTAAATAGACTCAGGTCTAATAAATGCTACAGCATAATTATGGCAAGGTACCTCGATATGAAAACAGTTACCCGACCTAAACAAACAACTAGAATGTAGATTATCAACGAATGCGAGAGCAAAGACGACATATTGAGTACTAACCACGACAACTTCTAACGGAGTTCGAATTTTCTAAATAATCGTGTATTTGGGAGTGTTGTTATTAAATGAATAATTACGTTATACCGTTTTAATACATGGGTTTTTGTTAGCGCCGTAAGTAATCATTTTTGCCGTTTTGTCGTGTCACAAATGCGTATCTCAAAAACCAGAGCCAATGCTCTTTACGGAAGAGAAACGATACCTTTACTTCAATTAGTTGGAAAAATAGAATACATGTAAGCCTAAAAGGGAAACAATTTTTTTTAACTAAAAAAAAATTATGGAAATACCCTTGAGCTAAAAGTTTGATTAAATTGCATTTCTCCTTTAAAGAAGAAAAATCTCTACATTGGGTCACACTCACAGCCCAGCGGTTCGGGTGAAAACCAGTTTAAAACTAGTTATAATCATGATTAGAATTTCTAAAATTAAAAAACAAACATTAGAATTAAGCATTCGCTCTTGCGTATTGACGGAATATCAACTAAGTCTGACAATAATCGCGGTACATGGAGGCAAAAAATAAGAAAACTACCTGGAAGAAAAATTGTTCCAATACAATTTTGCTTTGTTAGAAAATAACAGATTTCGAGATTATGTACTTCCAGCAATGGTTAAAGTTAAAAACTAGCACAGAATGGCTTATCCTCAGTGATTCTTGGATAAAACTCATTCTCCTAACACATACTATATATACAAAAATGTTTGCCTAACACCACCCTTACAGTATATTGTCATCATCACAGTTATCTTCGTTCTCATCGCTAAATCTTTAAATTATCGTCATTATCATTATCATTGTCATCATCATCACCATTGTTATCTCTATCATCATATCACTATCATCCTCATCATCATCATCGTCATCACCATCATCGTCATCACCATCACCATCATCGTCATCATCACCATCATCGTCATCATCTTCATCATCATCATCTTCATCATCATCAGCAGCATCGTTATCATCATTATCACCATTACCATCATCGTCACCACCACCATCATCGCCACCATCACCATCATCCTTATCATCATCGCTGTCGTCATAATCGTCACCATCAACATCATCATTATCGCCATAACCATTGTTATTGTCATAATTTATTGTCATCATCCTCTTTATTGCTACAGTAATCGTCAATACTGTAAAAATATCCCTATCTGATATTCCTCATCATTATTATCACAAATAACCATTAACATCTTATTTCTCACAATTATCAATGTACCTCAGCGATTGTGATCTTTGCTGCCTTCGCCATGGGCTGGTTGAAGTTTCTGGCCGTTTTCCTAAAATTTGACAAAAGATGTAATGTTGGATGAATACAGCTAAATGATAGACATACTGATTTCTGAACTCGATCCTACCCTCATCAAATGCGAAAAATTGACATAAGTGTATTAGCATACAACTTTAGTAAGCAAACAAACAAAGAGAATGAAGACTTGACTTTAAAACTTGACAAAGCTTGACAAGCGAACAAGTTCGCGGAACGTCATTGTTTACAATCTGAGGCATGCAATTACATGCAAGTGCTTGTCGAGAAAATGGATTCTGTTCACAAATCTAGTTTAAAACATAACAAATGAACTCGCTTTGCTAAGAGTAGGTCTAGCTCAGTGGTTTCAAGTCCTGTAACTGGCTCAGATTTTTTTCTGAGTACTGCTGGTTCAAAGACAAAAGTTAGAAATCATTACTTTAAACCATTTCCTAAAGATTATTTAAGAAAAACTGGACCTTAAGTCTTAAGACTAAAAAATTAAGAACGAATAAATGAAGCATAACTTTTTAGAAAGTTACAGTTAGTCAAAATATTCTCCAATTTTCTCTTACTTGGTCTTGCTTGATTCATTTTCTGTTTAGTTACTTGTTTCTTGCCGTTCTTACCGCCAAACGTGTTACGTAAATTAATGTACAAAAAGCTGGCATGCACCGAAATTAAATTAACCTTGCGGTTATTCCAGATTCTACACCCATCAGATATTGAGAATCATTGCATCCCTTATTTTTGGACTGTTTTTGGATACTTGATTGAGTGTTTAAGCGAGTGAGTGATTGTGTGAGCGAACTATTGTGTGAGTGATTGATGGGAAATTGATTAATTAATTAATTGTTGACTAAAAACTAATTGTTTGACTGACTGACTGACTGATTGATTGATTGATTGATTGATTGATTGATTGATTGATTGATTGATTGATTGATTGATTGATTGATTGATTGATTGAGAGATGAATTGACTGATTGAATGATGTGGTTGAATGATTCAATTCTTTTCTCTTTCATTCAGGCTTTTCTTTCGCTATCATTTAAACTAGAAACATAACCGCTAAGTAGTTTAATAAGCTCAATAGCTGGTTAATTAGCCACGATTTGAACATGTGGGATACATAGCAACACAAATATCACGCAAAGAGACTCGACTTCTCGGTCAGAAAGTATATGTTAATTTGACAAGAAGCAAACACATCTTGCAAAAAAAAACTACTAACTACTTTGTGAAACAAAATCTTACCTGAAAGTAAGATTCCCAACTTTATCGGCTTTCCAAGCTTTTACTAGTGCGAAATCGCCACTAATTGCTTCTTCCATTATGTAATGGCGTCCATTAAATTCTCCTACCTAATTTGGATATAAGTTACTTTATTCTCAACAAATCATAATATTCAATGCAGTTACGATACATGAATGGTATTTACACAAGATCAAGTTAAACATTGTCAACTAAGATTTGAAAGCATTGTCCAACATCCTGACTTGCTCTAATGACAGCCGACATACAAGCTACAACAAACTCAAACACTCACAAAAAGATTTTACAATGCCAGTAAAATAATCATGTAAATCCATTGCTTTGATCAGGAATTTTAAGTAGCAATTTCATTTTCATGAAATACGAGTAAACGACCAGAAAAATAAATCCAAATTATTTTCGTAATGGAATAGGATAAATATTATCCAAATAATCCTGATAATCGAAATTCAGATAATAAAGAACATTTAGATCAACATAATCTATATAACCACAATCCACAAAATCCAGAAAGTCCAGATAATTGAACTACACATAATTCTGATGGTTTAAGTCCAGATTATCCACGTAGTTAAAATCTAGATATTCTAGACAATTCCAAAATTGAAATCCAAATATTCCAGATAACTGAAATCCAGATAATCATGATAAATAAAAGTCAAGTAATAGAGGTTTTGCTATCATTAATTATTTCGTTTAAAACATAAAAACTGACAAAACAAAAAATACAAAAGACCTCGCGAGGCTGACTTGCAATAAGGATGCTGCCATTCTTGTCATATTTGATTGGTGCTCCACCTTTATGGATCAGAGTACCATAGCCAGTCCTGGTGAAAAACGCAGGAATACCCGCTCCACCTGCACGGATGCGTTCGGCCAAGGTTCCCTGTGGCGTTAACTCCACTTCCAGCTCACCAGCAAGGTACTGCCGCTCAAACTCTGCATTTTCTCCGACATATGAAGAAATCATACGTTTGATCTGCATAGATATTATAGAATGTAAAGGAGTTAAATCAATGGAGCAATAAGGTGGCTCCGACAAGTTTTCCGATGACTGCCTTTTATTTGAAACTAAAAATTCAAAGCATAGTTTCCTAGTAGATAAACCCTACAGAGTTTTTAAACTAGTAGCCAGGTAACATGTTTCGACTGGCCATTACCAGTTTTCTTGCCACTTTAAGAAAAAAAACGCATCCATTTCCATGATTTGTACAAAACATGAGCTCAGTTGAATCGAGAAATATCTTAGTAGAATAAACATCAATGAATCAAAACATGTACAAGTCAATACATGAAACGAAATTTTGATTTTCCAGTTTAGCGGCTTTCTGCTATTGGCTTAGAAAACAATAGTTAATATAGAATTGTCAGTGTCGACCAAAGTTTGGCCACCACGGCTTTGCCAAGGCAAAGGCAGAGGCCAACTAAAATCAAAAAGGGAAAAGAATTGAAATTATTGTTATCCGTTTCTCTTAGGACCATTTGAAAATGAAAAGAATGATTAAATGCAAAATTTTGCGAGAGCAAACAAACAGTAGTATGAAATTTTTGAAAAATTATTAATTTAACACCCACAAAAGATTGTTTGATATTTTACCTGTTGGTTTCGTAAAAGAAGACCAAGGCCAAAGTCATCAACTCTAAAAAAGTATTTTAAGAAATATAAGTTCAAAGAGAATAATTTCAGAGTTCCCCACGAAGCTACGAAAAGCTTTTTATAGAAATATTATTCAGATTTTATAACGATCCCTATCAATCGAGGGAAATGTACATTTAAAAGACGCAATGTCAGCAAGTAAGTGTACACAAATTCATACCGATGCTCATCATTGCATGTACGGTGTATGGGTAGTGATAAACTATCCTGTGACCAGTTTAACTCCCTTATATTGACAGTATACGGGTGTATCCAGCAGTTCTCATAGGGATGGCATTCAAACCACCCAGTCTAGAACAAGGAGTATAAATCGTCTAGAACCTAGTAAACGAATTTGCAATATCTATACAAATGGTTTAGTACAAGGTGCACCCTACGTTTTTCGTAAGACACAGAGCTTAGAATTTAGATTGCACTTAGAACTAATTTGCTAATCATGCTATGGTCTTCAAAGAATCAAGTCTAGAAGAGCGTAAATAAATCCTCTAAAACAAGACATGAAATTTTGCAATATTTACAAATGATTTAGTTCAAAGATGCACGCAAAGTTTTTCGTCGGTGATTTATAGGAATTTAGATTAGATTTAGAACTTAAACTTATTTATTAATCAGTCCAATTAGATTACCTTCCCAACGTTAGTCTTATTTTTTATCTTTGCAACACATTTACTGTAGCAAAGACTGGGTTGATGTTTTAAAAAGAGTTAAGAACGTTTTGCACTTTTTCAAAAACACTCACCCGGCATTATTGCTAACACAGGTTAACTGCTTTACTCCTGACTTTAATAATCCGCCAATGAGATTTTCTGGTATTCCGCACAATCCAAAACCTTCACGAAATAAAACGACAACTAAATATTACACTTAGTTTTAAAAAATTAATGATGCTATAGCTACCATTACAATTCTCATAACTTTAGACATCAAAATTATCATAGTAAAATGTCACGCCTCGTTTGAAAACAAATATCCGGGGTTTTTTGTTTTTTTAGGAACGTTTTTGGGACAGTTCCCACAGTTGACACGCAGTGAAGACGTTTTGTTAGATAGTAATTGACAATTATAGTAATGTTACAAATTTTTTCTCTGCCGAAATCAATGCCAAACACTACAAAGAATTTGGAAAAATGCAATTAATATGTTAAGAATTAGAAACATGTAATTTTAAAACTAACAAAAACAGACAAAGCTAAAAAAATGTGTAAGCGTTTATGGCTTTTAATTTTGTCCTGGCAGAGTTCTTTCATCGATTTATGGCTTTAATCGTGCCAGCGGTCTCCTCACCTGGCTCCCTAACACAGTCATCTTGTCCCATAAAATACCTATCCAAGATTTTAGAGTTATTAAACTTGAGTCAAGGAACCACCTAGCTTGTTGAGCCCCATTATGTGCCGTCTCTGGCAAAATGTAGCGGACAACTTTCAAAGATGTGTATAGTTCCATCAATTCATCAAAGCTAGAACTCCCTGTGCAGTGCATGATGAATAGGAGCCTCTCATAGGTAAGGCTTCTGTTCGTAGCTTCTAGTAAAAGCACTTCAAGATAGTTTCAGTGTGAACTGCAATGTCCAAGTTTCATTACTTAAGAAATATAAAATGGTTTACGTGTTTACATAACCTGACGTTAGCACGCGGGAGGTTGGGAGAACACGAGATAAGCGTAGGAAACCACGACGCGAAGCGGACAAACGATCACAATGTGCTCAGAATTAATGGGCCAAAAAACTTTCAAGGAGTTTGTTGAAGTTGTAGCTAACTTAAGAGTGACAACTACTCGTTTGCTGTTATGTATCTGTAGAAGCTGTCTCAAGACCCATATGATGCATTCATCATCACCCTGTACATACGATTAAGGACAAATATCTGACTGCTCAAAACACCGCAGGATTATGCTTCTCTCCATCATCATCATCAATCAAACTTTGATCCAAGTTTATTCAAGTAAATGGGAGTGGCCGGATTTACCCCACTCTGACAGCAATCTCTCCAACTTCTACTCTTCATCTTGCTCTTTTCATTGCATCTCCCGGCCTTCTTTAAACCATCACTCTTGCTCTCCTTTTCCACTTGCATTTTCCATGTCTTCCTCGGTCGTCCTCGCTTCCTCTTCCCCTTCACTTCAAACTCCAATGCTTTTCTCAAAACATGCCCATCATCCCTCCTTAACACATGACTTGTCCATACCATCACTGAAAAAAACGGTTTGCCAGAATTCTACCCAAAGGCTTCTTCTATGTATCGCAAGAAAACGTCTCACATCCCAGAATGATAACATTGTTTGTCTGACAACTGCAGGAGAAAATATTAACGTTACGGCAAAACAAGAGACGCTTCATAGCCTTTATTGCCATAAGCGTCGACACAGCGTGTATGAAAACATTGTGGAAGATTTTTTGGTTGCTTCGGTTGCCTTCATAAACTTGTAAACACGGTGATCAAGTTCTATGAAGACCAATGCAGGCAGATCAGACAACAACTAGTCTAAGCCCTCCAAAAACCTGAAACATGGTTGAGTCCTAGCGCAGTCTTTTTAGCATCTTCTTCAGTACGCGATGCACAAGCAGGCCATTCAAGGCCTGAAAGATGAGGATGGTGCTTTTATCAGGTACCATCTATATGCCAGTCAGTTTAACTGAGAGCACCTTCAGGCTAAATCAAAAAATCGTGTTAATCCTGAACTTCTGATTTCCAGTTCATGCTAATGTAAACTTTTGTCCCTAATACAGAGCAAGCCTTGCAGCCTATGAAGTCTTGCTTTGCAGATGCTGCTCAACTCTTCATAATAGAAGACAACCTTAAAAAGATGGAGGTACTCCAACAACCTGTAACCCAGGATGACTACCACTAGCCACACATTACTGTTCGCGTCACTCTTAGACTAGCACTTCAGCCACCCGGGCTGTACATATGTATAATCTCCTCAGATATCAGGATTGACAATTAAGGAAGTCCAGAACAGGCTAAAATAGAGCAAACTGAAAGAGTGTTTCGGACAGGCCAAAAAAATAGTTTGAAATCAGAATCTACAGAATAAAAATAAGAATAGTATAAAAAGACCTGTAGTACTAATAATATTTCCCAAACAAAGATCATTCAAACTCCCAATTCTCAAGGCTCTTTATTTCAATTACACTTGCTTAATAAATACCAATGCCTCTAATTATAGCAAAGGTTGAAAATAGCTTGATCTGTTCAAAGTTCCAAATAATTAAAGGTGACAGTTTACAGCCAAATAATAGAAATGAGTTGGGTCAAGATGAATCGGGGTTCGAACTACAGTAGCTAAGGGTAGAAACAAAAACAACTAAATTAAATATCTAAAATTTACTACAATTTATCCAAAGCGAGAGAAGTCATAACAAAGGTCTATACACTAACATAAATGACTAACCAATAGTACATATTTATCTATTTCTTAATAATAATGAAACAAATTTCCTACTTTGGTCTTCAGATTACAGCGATGGTCAATTTATTCTAATTCATAACGGTTGCACTCTTCTATACCCTAGCTTAGCTTATGAACAATGAGTCCATTAAACTTTTACTGGTATCTTATAACTAAAACTAGATAGATATTAGATTAGATATCGAATGATTGTCTAAGAATAAACTGTAGTTGTAGTTACAGTGCGTACAAAGATAATAATAAATTTGTTAATTAACTTAAAGCTATAAAGTGTGCATGAAACTAACAGTGTAAAGAGGAGGCTAAAAGTAGCACATTTGTCAGAAAGGTTTGAAGTACCTATAGCCAGACATTTTACAACATTTTACTAAGCTTCGTAGACCCTGAAATTATATATTTGTTATTAGTAGTATTAATATTAAAGTTGCTATAACTTAACAGACCTCCGACAAGAAGCTTGGCACCACTGGGGATATCTTTCACAACATCTTCAGCATCATTATAAAACTTGGCTGCTTTAAAAGTTGTGCTTGTGGAAAACTTGCATATGGCACCCTAAAATTAATGCATTTAGAATTTGATTTTGTTTTCTCACTGGTAAACATAACAAAAGAAGAAATTTGTGTGTCACAAGTGATTTTTGTTTTCATTTTTTATTTCCCAGCTTTTAAGTTTCTTAATATGTACTAAATAGAATTAACAACAATCAAATCAGGATGAAAAAATTTTTTAAATGTATATGTTGTGGTTTAAAATTTTTTTTTGGTTCAAAGTTTTTTTAAGCCAGTATATTTTTTTCAAACCAGTTCATTTTTTTTAAACCTGTTTATTCTTCTCATATCACTCTCAGACCAGTAACTAGCAATACCTAGAAAAAAATGGTATTCTACCAATGGTTGCTTGCGTGGTCAAGTAGGGATGAAGCAAGACTACAGATCCAAACAAACCCAAAAGTCAGTAGTTCAAATCTTGGTGTATTCCAAATTTAAAAAAAAGAAAATAGTGTTCAGGCATAAGATGGCAAGACCAAGAAGAGAAGAAAAGGGGGAAAAAAGAAAAGAAATAAAAGAAAAAATAAAAGTAAAAAAGAAGAGATAAGTATGTTGGTGGGTGGGTGGGGAGTGAGAGGGGTAGTAGGAGGAATATGAGGGAGGAATGTTCCAATCAGTTCTTCAACACTCTCAAATTAAAATAAAAGCCTTTTTTAAGACTGCTCACAAACCCACTATACAAAAATTAAACCAGTTTTAAAAAATTTAAACTAGTTTGAAAAATTTAAACTGGTTTGAAAATTTCAATCTAAAGTGCAAATTCAAACCACAACATATATTTTTAAAACGAAACAATTTTATTTAATTACCATTTTTTTTTACTAGACTTTACATAAAGTACACTGTATTCAACCACTTTTTAACCGTTCTTTACTCACAAAGCTAAAGAACAGTTAAAACATCTTGTAAAGCAACATATTAAATAAATGCTATTTTGAGAAAAAAGTTTACCTCGGGAAAATCTAAGATTATCGTGAAAGGAATCATCATTTAAAAAAATATATATATTCGAATGCGACTAGCTTTTCAGTGGGACGAACATTTTCAAAGATCGGACGATTGTTAATTTTGGGCCCTGTATCAGTATCTATCATTTTTCATAAGATTTGTTGACTACTCTTGTGCACAAACCTCGCAGAAGTCATAATTTTTTCGATACACTTGTTCATTACTGCACTGAACCTTCTGGTGACCATTCCATCGTCTCCATTTACAGGGGTTACATTTAGATCTGAAGTTGTAGAAATTGAAGTTTCACTTAGATGGGTCGATTCTTGTTGTTCGATGTGAGGATTTGAAGACGCCATTTTAAAAAATTTGCGCGCCAACCAATTTTCCCCAGTCTTCCCGTTGTTTCTACGAGTTTCTGAGTACAGTATTACTGTGGGCTCACACATCATGTTTTGGTGTTTGTTTTGTGCTCCCGCCGGTGCAGGTAAGAAAATGTTAAATCTCGTAATGTATATTTCTAATCGTTTGTATTTATTTTTAGATCTCACTGGTCTTATAATCGATTTCAAGAAAAGAAAAACACATTTTAAAATCTACAATTTACTCTTAGAGCGTAGTTGTCGAGAGAAGACCACGAAATTATTTAAAAGCACAAAGGTGTACTCTATTGTGGCTCTCAGGGGACATCGACCTTTTTAGCAATGTTTTATATTTTTGAGCGTTGTTATATTTTTTAGGTTTACTTTTTAGCGACTTTTGCACCATTAATAAAGTTCGTCTTATTAGTTCGTCGTATCAGTGTGTCCATTTCTTTTCATTTCCGGCACCTTCGACTTTTCAATATGCTCTTTTATAGGTGTCTTGAAATCCTATGTCATAAACGTTCCTCAACAAACTAAAATTTCTAGTTCCTTTATATCCACATGTGCAAACCATCCAACCTTCACGCATTTTGCGTTTTTTTTACGGATTCTTTTTTTAAATCACGCATCACGCATTTTCCAAAAAAATCAAATATTTTCCAAATTCTGTCTACAAACTATCCAAAAAAACTGTAATAAGTTTAGTACACACGTTCACTGCGGAGGAGTATGGCAAAAATGGCGTTGTTGTGAAGGTCGATGTGCTTGAACAAAACTGTGAAAAAGGCGTTTTTAGCCCTTCTGGGGAATATAATTTTCAAAACTTTCTCTTCGGTGCCAACCATGGTGGCGAATCGCGGTGACACTATATTCTGTGAAATCTTTCACGCATCTTATTCTCAAACCTTGACAGGTCTGTATGTGCAATAGTCTTCAATAGCATCGTCATTCAAACGAACCTTATGATTAAACAGATTGGGGTAGAACACATATATCATAAGTTATAACTTTTATATTTAAATTTTTTTGTTTAAAGTACTGATTATATTATCGTGAACACCTAAAATATGTCTGGAATGTTTATTCTGTTGTAGCCACAACTGGCACATCGGATTTGTTATTTATTTCAAAATCTTTCAAACCTGTATTCTTTGCTATTATAGCACATACTGTAAACAAATGTTCAGTAAAAGTAACTGTTTACTTGTAAAAAGACTGAATGTTAAACCAAACGAATATAATTTGTTGGCCGACAGAATACCATTCGTTGCCTGTGGTTTCTGCAGTGTGAATATCTCGCATGTGATTGGTTACAGCACAAAAAACATTCCAGACATATTTTAAGTGTTCATGGTAATATAATCAGCACTGTAAGACAAGCAAGGAAAACTACAGCAATAGCAAACCATTTGCTTTGTTTGGCACACGATCTATTTCTTGTGCTTTTAAAGTTGTTAAAAAAGTTGCTGAAAAGTTGAACTCCTCTCAAAGCCTCAAAGTATATTGCTCTAAAATCTTTCATGAAATTTGCAATGTTGCTACGTATTCATCCATTTGAACAGGGGTGAACGTAGCTGGCACAGTTAGTAAGATCTCTGCTTTCCAATCAGAAGGTCTTCAGTTCGATCGTGGCACTTTGCCGAGAATCGAGTATTTGTTTAACCTACTTTTCTGCCTAAGCCAACTCAGCTTTTCATCCTTCCGGTAATAATATGGTAAATGAGTCCCAGTGTCTACTGGGAGCTAAACTGCGATGGGTTAGTGTCCCGTCCAACGGGAGTGAAAGACTCTCATCCGCTTAACACTACAGAAACCAGAGATAAGTGCCGGCCCCATGGGCCACTAGACACGTATAAGGATTAAACTAACACAATTTAAAAACCTGCAATTTAAACTTTTTTACATATTTATTTTATTTTGCACATGTGTGTAACATTTACTGTATGATTGTGTTTCTTCTCTCTAATAACGTTTTAGGCTAGTGCAAGATTATGTTTGAAAGATTGCCAGTTATTATTTTAGATGAAAACAGAATCAAAATAGATTGTGCATAATTGTAAAATTACTTGTTCGGCTAATGTAAGTCTCATTATATTAACAAAAATAATTACAAGAAGTTGTTCAGATAAACTATATTTTGCCTGGATCCATCATCAGGTTTGTTACTGTCAGACTAAAGTTGATGTAAATTTACACAGTATTTAGTTAGTGTTTTGCAAATATAATTAATGTTAGTTCTTACAATAATAGATTCAGGCACAGCCTCGTTGACTATCGCTTGTAGAAAACGAGGGCGAGTAGTCTAGTTGTTTTAGTATAAATTTTCAATGTTCTCATTGCATAAAAACACTAGGAAAAGTGTTTTATTGTGTTTAAAAAGATTTCAAACACTGCGCGCGATGTGCACTGAGGAGTGAAACAAATCTTTTTTACGGATACACAAGTAAAACTTTTATCTTACCATTAAAACTTTTCATTCCATATTTTGTCGCTATTTCGTTCTTTCTGGAACTGCTCTTTCAATTCTTGGTCCGAAATTTCGTCAAATTGTTGCGAGGCCATTGTTTCTTTTTTTCTCAAAGCGTTTCTTGTTAGTCATATACATGAAGCTTCGTGATTGGTCAAAATTGATAGAAGAACGATTTTCTATAGATATTCACAACTGTTTACTATCAGCAGATAGAAAACAGTGAAATAGAGCCAATCAAATTCACAGATTCATTATAGAACACAGTAAATTTATACTAAACTGTGTTATACGGTAAAAAGGGTATAAATCACAATCGTTACAATTTCTTCAAATTTGATTGGTGCATAAATTGCTTTACATTTGCAAAAATATAATTAGACAGTGTATTTGGTCATAAAATATAACTGTTGGTTCAGGGCTTGACACTAACATTTGGCATAACTTGCCACTGTGGAAAGTAGATATGAAAATTTACTTTCCATAGTAAAATTTTACTTTTCAAAAATGAAGGAAACATATGTTGCATTATCCATAACAGAAACATAACAAAATTAAGAGTCTACCTTAAATAGAATGTTTACGGTTTTTCAACACCATTAATCATTGACCACTGGATTCTGGAATATGAACATGGCGATGGCGCGCGCGGCTTTTCTCACTGAAAACTATGATACAAATTTCATTTCATGATTCACAAATATAGATATATCATTACTTAAATGATAAACACGCACATAATCACGGTAGAGTGAACTATGGTTGGTTATTATAGTGATGGTAAAAGACTCGAATAAAAAAATATATAGGACGACTGCGGAGTATTACAGACTGAATTGTTTTCCATTATTAATCATAATCATTACAATAATAAGATTAATATCCTAAAAACAAAAAAGTGAAACATGAAAAATGGCTTTTAATTACAATTTTTTATTTACGGTTAAATTTGACAATTTACATCAGGGAAAAACAGTTTCTGTAGAAACAAAGTTTGAAAAAGTTGTTGTGTTGCTACAGTGCTTTTCAGCAATGGTGGGTTTAGCTGAAACTGTCCGATTACATGTATCTATATAAACAGAATGAAATAATCTGTAAACAAACCAATAATACTCAGAAAAAAATGTTTTTGAGTGTTATTGGTTTGAAAAAAGAAAACAGACTTTATTTTAGTATATATTAACCAAATGCACTGTTTGTTAGCTGTATCGTGCTGATGAGGCCCAATAAGGCCGAAACAGCTGTTCACGGCTGCTAACATACTGACTCACTCTTTTTTAAGGGTTTCAAAACGGGCTTAATCCGTCTGACCCACGAGGCCATAGTGCCTTATTCAGTGGCTATTTTATCATAAGCACACATGTGCACACTTACCCGTTCACCACTGGAAAGTATTATTTCTGAGTGGAAAGTAAAAAAAAGCCAATGAACCGAAAATACTTGCCCGATCGGGCAACTACTTCTAGAAAATGCGGGAAAGTTTTTTTTTAACCCTTTGACTTCTGGAGGCCGCTCGGGAAGTTTCCCTGTATTTCCTGGAGCAAAATGGCTCTTCGAGATGCGCAGTAGAATTTGAATACGTTTCACCCATAAATAAAAACAAAACTAATAAGTGGAAATGCTTTATTTTTTATTTCTAAATTTTACAAAAGTATTCTAAAGTAGCTAAAAATCTTTTCGTTAAATTTAAAATTGATAAAAATGATCGTTAAAATTATTACCATTTTGTGCTGGCCGCAACAAAAAAAAACATAATGTATATAACAACTTATGACTAATTTGATTGATTCTTTGCGACCGACGGCTATATTTAGAAATTCTCATACAAAGTCTTATACAAAGAATTTGAAATTATCGTTACACATTTTACCACACACACACTAAGCTTGGGTTGCCTGTGGTTTTACCAGGAAATCTTGTTATAAATGGAAGCAAAAATTGTTAATAAAGACATTGCCACATCTGGATGAAAGTACCATGCAGAATACATAAACAAAAACCTTAATGACATGGTGATTCATTCTGCGCATTGGTCGTTCTATAAAAACAAATGCGCAGAATTACATTAACCACAGTGT
>JAOTRI020050518.1:0-17487 GCA_028564885.2 Zoanthus sanctaehelenae
AAATGGGAAGGAAAAGTAAATGTTTACTGTATAAATGTATACTGTAAACAAATGGGAAGGAAAAGTAAATGTTTACTGTATAAATGTATACTGTAAACAAATGGGAAGGAAAAGTAAATGTTTACTTGTAAAAAGACTGAATGTTAAAACAGAATGAAAATAATTTGGTCTGTGGCTGACAGAAAACAGTTCCTTGGCTATGGTTTCGGCAGTGTAAAGATCTCGCATGTGATTGGTTACAACACAATAAACATTCCAGACATATTTTGAGTGTTCACAGACATTTAATTAGCACTGTAATAAGTTTAGAAACTTTCTACTTGGATTTTAAAGAAAAATTCTTGCAATGATAAGTATAAAAGATATCCAAAGTTAATTAAACATAATTAAGTAATTAGTTTGAGCTGTGATTTAGGATTAATCATATCACATACTATCTTTGGATAATATTGTGGGTATTAAGGCTAAGCTACAAAAAGCTGAATGCATTATGCCTATATAATGCTGATGCTTATCCCTGAATGCTATGGTATGAACCTGATGAGAGTCTAATGATATCTGAACAGACATAACTATAAAGCTGCTGAAAAAATAGCAAAACATTTGCTGTTTATATGCCACACAACAAAACAATCTTGTGTAATAAAATAAATACTTAATCATTTAAAGTGGACATGACTTAACAGAAACACCTCTAAATTGAATGTAATATTTATGACTTCCCCTGGATGGGACACTAATCCATCACAGGTTTGCTCCCATCAAACTCTGGTAATTGTTAGTTATAGGAAAAGCTGTGGTAGTAGTAATACGTGTTGTTATTGTAGCTTGGTACTGCTCTTGGTATTATTTTATTTGTTCGTTATTGGGTGTTGTCAAAGCTATCACAATAACACCATTTGTCAATATCTTGTTTTTTAGGACTCTGTTGTTATGGAGCGACTTATTGAGAAATACATGTCCTTACCAAACCAGGCATGGGATAATGTCATCAAAGAGGCAACATTGGTAATAATTATAATAACGTTCATCAAAAGTGTTGAAATAGATCATCGTGGCTGTTGGATAATAATTTAATAAGTTTTTTTGTCTTATGACATGTCACCTAGAATAGTTCATGGTATTTCAGCATTGTGTACAGCATTTTGTATGATGGTGGTTTGGAGTGATTAGCTAATTTTGATCCAGGTACAGGGTTTCTAACTAAATTCTTGCATATAAAGTAAAATACCAGAAATAACAGGTACATTTGTTACATGCTTTTCCCGCAAGGGAGTGCGAGCGGAATGGAAAGGAAACATGATGAACCTTGTTTTGAGGAGTTAGTTGAAAAATACAAGCTGGGCTGTTTCAACAAATTTTGTATTTTCAAAGCAGTAACATCTGCTAGATATCTTCACAGCATTGGTTGGATGGGGAAAGCAATATTTTTCCATAAATGCAATGGGATTTTACCTTTGAACAGACAAATATTCATTAGATAATACATCAATGAAACAGCCAGTAGCATTTACTTGAACGGCCGGTAAAAAATAACTGGTTATCGTTTTCTTGGGACATCCACATGCTTGTTATGCATCACTGGCTTTGATGTTTCCTAATTGTTGGCATTCAAGCTTCTGGTATTTCAGCTTAGTTATTCCTTTTGATGTTGTTGGGGTCGAGTCTTAAGTGAATTGCCTTTTTCACTTACCTTGTGTACCAGTGGTTGTGTCTCATCAAAAGTGTTGTGAAATATTGTTTATAATCTTTCAACTCAAGTTATATGTTTTGGGGAGGACAATTGTAAATATTAAATATACATGAGAATATTGGTGTGTTTGGCGTTCAACACCCAATTAATACTAAAGTGTTTCTCTTACCATGTGAAACTATGAATCCACAGTTGTAGCTATTAGGAGCAAATTATTTTATTTAAATCTATCTGTGCTACTTAATGGAATAAAGGTACATTTTTTAAAACATGGATGTGGAATAATTATAGCTTTAAAAAGCGCTTTAAATAGCCTTCGTTGTTATTGTGATTGTAATCTTTGTTGTGATCTCAATTTAGATGGAAGTGCAAAACTAATAAAGATGAGTCAAGAAAGTGCCTTAGTATAGGTGTCAATTTACAGCCAACTGTCCTATTAAAATTTGGCACATTAATTAATGCAATATACAGCAGTTTATGTACCAATCACATTTGAGGAAGTGAAAATGTAGTGTAGGGATTGAAGTGAGATGATAAGGGAATGTATTAGAAGAGATGATGGGCATGTTTTGAGAAAACTGTTGGAGTTTGAAGTGAAGGGAAAGAGGAAGCAAGGACGACTGAGGAAAAGGTTGAAAATGCAAGTGGAGAATGAGAGCCATAATGAAGGATGATGCAATTAATCGAGTGAGATGGGGAGTGGGGTAAATCCAGCTTCCCCTGTTTATGAGGATAAACCCCAATGAGTAATGGAATTGATTGACTGATTGATTGATTGATTGATTGGTTGGTTGATTGATTGATTGATTGATTGATCCATTATGATTTTGATTAACAGATTAACTTGAAGATGTACAAATGATCAATTTTCTTTTTATACAGAATATTGACCATCTAAAGGATCTGGTGGTTGTCAAGCAGCTAGGAAATATTTTGAAAACTAATGTACGGGGCTGCAAGTCTATTGGACATCCATTTGTGACACAGTTGGGCAGAATATACCTAGATATGTTAAATGTGTACCGATGTCTAAGTGAGAACATCTCACAAGCGACTGCTGATCATGGATCAGTTGTAACAAAACAACCTTTAGTTAGAGCTATGAGAACAGTAAAGACTGAAGCTTTAAGACTAATATCGACGTGGGTTGGAAAGTCTAACGACCCCAAGATGGTTTGTGATAATTTCATACCCCCATTACTGGATGCAGTGTTAGGAGATTATCAAAGAAATGTTCCTACGGCTCGTGAACCTGAAGTCTTGAGTACAATGGCAACTTTTGTCAACAAGTTAGAGGTAACTACTGTTTTGGTTTGACTGCCAAAATCATTATTACCAGCTAAACTAAAACTAACATGGTTCATGTTTATATTCATGAAAAAACCAAAAAACTGAATTACATTATTTAGCTGTCATTTTACTTTAGCCAGCCAAAGGACAACTAATTGGGGACACCATCTTTAGCACTCAAGGGTGGATGGAAAGTTTCACATAAAAGATATACACACAAAAATCTTCGAGGGCACACAGTTTAACATCCTTATTTGAGAAGATCTGAAAGTCTAACCACTTGCAGGTGTTGGAGCAAAGGCAGTACTTTCTCCTCAATTATTTTAAGACCCTGAGTGGTGGTCCATTTGGGGATTGAACCTGAGCCTCTTGCATGTTAGACTGACACCTTACCAATCAGGCTAACCAGCCAGCAGTTGAACTTTGTTTCGATGTTACGTCTTTTTTCTGGCTAAAGGCCTACAAATTGAGCACACCATCTTAACCACTCATGGGTGGACAGAGATCTTTCATGTAACAGATATCCACACATTAACTTAGACATTTCTAAGGGCCTAGCTACAACTTAACATCTAATCATACTTCTCAATTATTTTAAGACCCTGAGTGTTGGTCCGACCATGAATTATACCTAAGACTTCAACACGATAGACTGGCACCTTACCAACTGTTTCCCTGTTGTGGCAGGTTGAGATTTATTTTTGACTCAAAATCTGAAGAAATTGCAACTAGAAATTAAACTGAAGATCAATTGTTGAAATGTTGATTTATTTTTTATTTATTTAGAATCTCTTATTTGAGGATATTTAAATTCTGTTCCTCAAAATCAAAAATTTGTTAGTAAAAATATGTATAATGTGTATTGCATTGGGTGGACGTGGTTGGCGCAGTTGGTAAGATCTCTGCTTTCCAACTGCAAGGTCTCTAGATTGATCCCTGCACTTTGCCGAAATTTAGATAATTGTGTGACCTTCTTTTCCCCCCAAGACAACTCAGCTTTCTATCCTTCCAGGGTAGGTAAATGAGTACCAGCGTCTGCTGGGAGCTAACCTGCAATGGATTAGTGTCCCATCGAAGGGGAGTCTGAGACTCTCATCTGCTTAACAGTACAGAAACCAGAGATACACGCCGGCCCATGGGGCCACTAGGCTCAAATGGATTTAGCTATGTGTTGCATGCTTGTTGCTAGTGATATCCTAAGATTGCATTGTGTTCGAAATAGAAGGCTACTCCATGGCTTGCAGCAATAAGTGGATAAATATTTTAAAGATTGAGTGTGTTATCTAAGTAGTAGGTAAGAATTATGTTTTTTTACAATCCTAAAATATGGCTGTTTTTTAATTCTTTTACAGGGCAACGTAACATCAAGTGTTCCCCAAATCTTTGATGCAGTATTTGAATGTACACTAGAGATGATTAACAAAGATTTTGAGGAATATCCTGAACATCGAACAAATTTCTTCCTTCTTCTACAAGCAGTTGTAACACATTGCTTTTCAGGTATGTTTTTACTTTCATGTTCTTTTTTTGCTATCAAAGGACCAAACATTACAAAACAGCTCGTAATTTATGAATAGCTTTTTTTTTTTAAAATAGTCTCTTGGGAGTTAATCTGATCATGTTTTCTGATGTACTCAACTATAAGGTACATGAAAGGATTTCTTTGTTAATGTTATATTGTCCATAACAGCCTTCTCAAAATGAGGCGGTTCCCGGCTCAATGAGCCACCTCCTGTGGGAATTTGACTGTCTCCTTGCCGTCAGAAGATGTATTATTTTTATTAACAACAAGGAGAAAAGAAAAATGAAAACCGCCTCCAACTTTAATATAACCTGCTCCTCAGAAACATTTTGAGAAAGCTGCATAATCTTTTTGTGACAAGGAAATGTGAAAACTAGTAGTCAAGTACTTGGTAATACAAAGCACTTTCAAAAAAATAACCAAGCTACTGTCTGATACACAAAGTGAAGAGAAATAAATATTCTGATAGAAAATACTTGACATTCAAGATGCAGGTAAAGGTGTTTTTTTCTGTTGTAGAAATAGCTGTTAGTGTGTATTTCCCATGTGATATTACATTTTATTATCTGGATTTATTCACTTATAATATTCTGTTTTCTAGTGCACATCGCATTCAGGTTGTATGAATTGTTTGGTTTGGAAAATACTTGGTTTTTAACCCACTCTTTTTTTGTATGAACTTTACAAAACCCTGATTTCAAAACAAAGTTTTAACAGTTGTTTTCATACAATTAAAACATTGAAAGCATGCATTTAAATGGTATGTGTGGAAGAATGAAAATTAAAATTAAGCATATTATAGTTATATAATATATATTCCCAGTTATGTGCTAAGGTGATAATGAAGACGAAAGGCAGATTGAATATGTGTGACTTTGTTGCACAAAAGATTTTGTGTTTGAAAAAACT
Organism: Zoanthus sanctaehelenae; assembly: GCA_028564885.2. Lineage (NCBI taxonomy): Eukaryota > Metazoa > Cnidaria > Anthozoa > Zoantharia > Zoanthidae > Zoanthus > Zoanthus sanctaehelenae. Next base: position 5,415 of record JAOTRI020050518.1, read on the forward strand.
TTTCTTGTTATTTTTTAGCATTTTTTATTTGAATGGCTGTTAAAAATCTTGTTACATGATTGTTCCTTAAAAACAAAATTATTAAAGACTTATAGTTACACCTATAATTAATTTTGTCAAGTGCATTACAATGAAAATGGCTGTTGTAAGTGAAATTAAATATAATTTTTTTTTACAGTTGAAATGTTAAGTTTTCTGTTTTGTACCTTTAGCATTACTGCAGATTCCCGCTCCACAATTTAAATTGGTCCTTGATTCCATTATTTGGGCTTTTAAACATACAATGAGAAATGTTGCTGACACAGGTGAGAACACTCTTCTACATGTCATATAGTGTATTTCTGGTACATCATTTATTGAACTTTTATGTTTGTTGATCATCTGACCATTTAAGTGTGCTGTACTGATTTATAGTTTTCACTTTACTCTATTCCCAAACAAGTTACCATGGGTATGATTGGGGACATTGTTTTGTAATTGTGACCCTACAGTGTGTAGACCTTTGTCATGGTTTAAATAAGTTTTTGTCTGCATTCCAAATTTGCCCTCCCAGAATAGTTTTGGGTAACAAATTCTTTTGATTTTAAAACTTGTAAACAAAGCCGAAAATAATAAAAATAATTTTCCATCAAATCCAGTCCAGACCTATAATCCAATCCAATCCATAATATTATGCTGTGACTAACAGCTCTTCAACTGAATTCATTAGGACCCAAAATTGTGATCAAAAATTGCAGTCGTGTTGAGTATTATTTTTTGTTATGATTAACAGCTCTTCATGCTGTAAAAGTTGCTGAGAGTCAACATAAAGACTGACTTGAGATCTAAGCTATGAAACACAGCTTCAAAGATATTATAGGATTGAAATCTTGTTTATTGAATGATGTTAACTCTTGTGCTTCAATTTGTTATAGGTTTGCAAATTCTTTATACATTATTGAAGAACATGGAACAAGAGGATGCAGCACAGAGCTTTTATCAAACTTATTATGTTTCAATTGTCCAACATGTTTTCTCAGTGGTAACTGATACATCTCACACAGCAGGTATGATATTGCATATTTTTAGTCATTATTTAAATGGTTTATCAGTCATAACAACTTGCTCTAATACAGAACTGTGTACAGTTACTAATAATTTGCAAATTGTATGGTGAAGAGTTCATGAAACACCAGTTAACAACAGTTGGATCCCAACTTTGCCAAGATTTCAATATTTGTGTGACTTTCTTTTCTGCTTTAGCTAACTCAGCTTTCTATCCTACTGGGCCAAGTAGTCCAAAAGCTAATTTGCACTCACACAGGGTTAAGTTTTATCCCATAGTTTTGTTCCCAACCTTTTAGTGTTGGAATTGACCTGTGGGTTTGGGATTGACAAGATTTATCTTAGGAAACCCTCAGCAGCAATTTATAAGAACCACAATCTTTTCTAGATCCATGTTTAAATTTAACACATCTTTGAACGACCAGGTCCTGGGGTAGGTAAAAATTAATGAGTACTAGACAAGTGTTTACTGGGAGCTAACCTGTGATGGATTTATGTCCAATCCAGAGGGAAGTGAAAGACTTGACCAGGCTTTATTTGCTTTTAGAAATTCTTTTAAGCTTGAAGTCTGTCTAAACCCAATTCTAGTATAATTGGCTGCAAAGTTCTAATGTTTTTTTCAGACCAGTAGAAGTGTTAGGAGCTAATACTGTAGCTCAAAATTTAGCGTTCATAGATCATACTTGTAAGTTTGAATCTTGCTTTATTTAGCAAAATTTTATTATCTCTGAAGTTTTCTTCAACAACCCTTGCAATTAGAGATCTGAAACCCATTGTAAAGTTAAAGCAGTACTTTTTGGTCCTTGCCTTTTGACATTTAGTTATGTCATTTAGTTATGGTGATAGTTGTACTGACATACCTGGTACACAGGTTTAGTTTTTAAATCTAGACATATTAAATTATAATTATATAATGTTTTTTGCTTTGTTTAATAAGAGAGATGTAGAACTCGTATAGTCAAAATTGGCAAGTAGTAGTATTCTATTTTTTACCAATAATCGTATTTAGTATAAAATTATTTAATTCTATTTTAAATCAATAAGTTATTCTTTCTGATTGGTCAAGGGAAAACTAAGTAATTACTTAATTGTAATTCTGTGCAGAAATTTGTAGTTTTGTGCAATTACAATTTTAAATATAATAAGTATTTAAGAAAAAGGACAATATTTTTCAAAGAGCAAGACATGTTTTGATCATTCTCTGATCATCTTCAGTTGTCACTGGTCTAATTAACATAAGAAGTTTGGCCAATAGAATTAATACTAAGTACAGTGTATAATAGTAATAAAATTATTTGAAATACCATTAAGTGTATGTAGATAAAACAAAGAAGAAGTATTTCAACTGGTCTCATAAAAAGAGCTAAATTGGCATGGAAAAACCTGCTTTTGATCAAGAGATGGTTGTTACTATTGTATATGCAGAGCTTCTTTGATTTTTAATTGAGAGACAGTGGAGGCAGAGTCCAAGATTATGAAATTTTTCTCTGCAGAGGTTTCAACACTTTTCTGAATTCTGCAGGTGTTTGTATTTACATGAGAGACTGAAATATTGCCCTTTTTCTTAAATGTTTTTCTAGTCTGCTATTTATAAATCCTTTTAGAAAAATAAATGTCAAATGTCATAAGTCAAATGTAAACGTTTTTATGACAATGAATGAGGTACGAATTGTTTTGACTGCGCTTTGCTTTGTCTTTTCACGGACATTTTCTTTTAAATATTTCATGTACAAATATAGTAATCTTTACTTGTTCATTATAGACTAAGTTAATTTACCCTTGTGTTGTTTAAAAAGCTCAAATAACAGTTTTGATTCTTTTTAAAACACACTTGTGCAAATTAATTTCAAATTGGACTCATAACGGTTCTATTACATAATATACTTATCCCACATTGGGCGATCAAACTGCTTTGTAGGATTGACTATGCACGCTACAATTCTGGCTCACATGTTCAGTTTGGTGGAGCAGGGCAAGGTCACCATCCCTCTTTTCAGTCAGTCAGAGCATCCAACAACAATGGACAATCAGGTAAATCAGGCCTGGAAATTTCAAAAATTTGAGCAAACCAGTTTTTGGTTCCGTGCATCGTAATGATGGGAAACCACTCTTTGGTTCTATAAATTTTGATCATGAGAGCAATTTTTTGATAAAAGAAACTAATAAAGAGTACGTTTTAGCAAGCAAACATTACGTATTTTGGATGTTGATATCTAAAATTTATTGTTTGCTATTTAACAATGAGACCTCGAGGACGAATGGACTATTCAAAGTCGTAGTCCATGAGGCCGAGAGGTGTAATTGTTTTAGTATCACCTAACTAGTTGGACAGAAAAAGCAATAATAAAGTTAGCAAATGCACGTTGAAGAAAGATTTATTTGGGAATAAATCGAAAGAAAGCGTGCAATATTCGCTACTCAATGACTATTACTATTAGACCCCTAGTAGCGTAGCCAATCAAAATGCAGGATTTGCATTAGACCACTAGTTGGGTGATACTAATATATTAGAGCCCGCCGCTTTAACATCCGCGTTTCTGAAGTAGCAAAATATTCCTTTTTTTGTGCTAAATGCTCTCCAAAGTTATAACAAGCCTGAGTCGGGCCCAAAACATTTTTACGCCCGCGAACATCAGCTATATTGTTATATTCCACATCCCACAAGCACGGAAAGCTTTTGATTATTTTAAACTTCATGAAAATTAGTCTTAGTAAAATGTATTTGTTATAGCCACTAGTCGCAAAAAGTAACGGCTTTGAAAACCAAAACAATATTTTGAACTAGCGAAGGATGTTTTGTCTCGTCATTTTTTGACCAACTAGCTGGATTTTACTAAAATAACCCAATGGGCCGTTGACTCAGAGCCCGAGGAATAATTATTAAATATTTGTATATTTTTTCACAGCACTGATCGTTCGAAGGCTTAGATGTTAATGATGAAAAAGTAACTCACCCCACGTGCGCGAGTGATAGCAACTTCGGAAACCTAATCATGTTGTAAAAGGCAGTTAAAAAGATGAACCTAATTTTTTTTTCATTTTTAACTTCGTGTTATTTTCAATTCAACTGCAGTTCGTGGAGCTTCAGTTCAAGAGCGCTACTCTGATGGATCAGGGGCGCTTTCCATTTAGCCAACATTTTCGGTTCGAGTTTCTGGTAATTCGTATGGTCAAATGGAACGGCCCAAACCGAAAAATCACGTGAGCGTCTCCACAGGGATACCTTGGCTGTTTAGGTGGTAAACATTCGTCATGGCGGGTTTTTAAATGTTTTCGCGGTTTTAGAACAAGATGACTCGGAAATCATAAACTCAATCGCCTACTGAGTCCTACAGTTTGACTTATGTATAGTCTTCTCGCTATTGACAAGACTGACGGTGACGAGTAATGGGACGACAAAACCCCAAAAGGCAGAAAAACTTTTCACAGCTTTTTGCAACCTAATTTTTATTTCGAAAAACTATAATCTGAATCACTTACCAATATTCTGCTGTGTGCACTCATGTAACAAAACTGAGAAATAACTCCGCACTGATAAAACCGCAACTTGAACACTGACACACTCCACAATCTGCACCTGCCGTCATGTTGCCTTCACTGCAGCTCGGCCAAATAGGTCAGGCACTGGTAAATATCTATTGAACCGTGTCAAATGGAAGGCGTTTCCCCGGTATTTTCTGTACGACCGGCTTTTTGGGCAAGCTCAAAAGGTTGTCCCAAATTTCCAAAAAATTTTCACGGGGACGACGTTTTCCATTTGATTTTGTACCAGTCATACCGAAATTTTTGGCTAAATGGAAAGCGCCCCAGAAGTACGAGGTACTCAGCAGAAATTTGGATGGGGCTGCCGCTGAACATAATATTTTTTGATGTATGCACAATTAGATTAATTTTAAAGTTGATATTGAATATCAAGATAATTATTAAACATATCTTGTTCTCATCAAGGGAAAAATGTTCAAACGTATTAGTTTAAATTTATAATTCAAAAGTGCATAATTATGTAATTTTAATTTATAAATTTCTTTAATTAATCATCACGTTTTTGTATTTTTTTTATATTAATATTAGTGAATATGAATAGTATAAAGTCTATATTTGTAATATAGTATAAGCAGTTACTAATATCTATCTTCAAATTTCAGTGTACCAACTATGCTGACCTAACAATGCCTCAAATCGCCGGATTACTGAGATATCTGACCTGTTTAATGAAAAGTTATTTCAAACATCCTTTGAATTACTAATGGTTTAATTTATTTTACTTTAGATAGATATTAATATTGCAATATCAGAAGATGGTACAAATAATAAACTTAACTTGACTTAACTCACAAATCTTGATTGTTTGAGATGAATGGAGACTTACTGACACAGAGCTTAATCTAACAATTAACAGATTTCTGTCCAAAATCATAAAGAAAATTTAGTTTATATAAACTATTTATACTTTGCAGTTTTGGCGTTCAAGTACTTACAAGAATACGACCGACTTCGTACAATGCTTGTCGCAGTCTCAGCTCCAGGGGCTTCAAAGAAATTCATAAGAAATGTTTAACCACACGCCTCCCATGCTAACAGTTTGTTATATAAAAACATTTCTTTGTTAAACAACAATTTGTATTAAGCAATATGCTTAGACTTATTACTGACAGTTAAAAGTTTGAAAGTACTCCTCGAACTCTTTTAGAGCTACACTGTCTGTTCATTATAAAATTTGTATTATAATTTTAGTCATTACTTTTAAAGCCATCTACGGCATGGCACGTAGATATTTAAGTAATTTAGCATCTTCTGTTTATCCAATACGTTTCAACGATACTTTATTTCTGGATCGCACTAGCGAAGTCATGCGCCCTACTTTAGTGCTCGCTTTACCTAGGCTGCTGCGCCTGCGTTGTGGAATGGCCTTCCAGCTGATATTCGCGAAATCAAATCCATTAGTTTATTTAAAAAGGGCTTAAAAATAGTATAATAATTCGGTAAAAGTAATACTCACAAGGAACTCTACTCGTGTTTTGTCTTTGCTCTGGAACTAGATAGATAAAACAAATTACTCTTATTGTAAAACGTTTATTCTTGTAGCAATAACATAAAATACAATAAAAAAAAAATACAAAACTATCTTTTAAAAAATACGAAGGCTAAGGTTTTGGAAATATTTTAGTTTCTTTACACTTTCACACCATGTTGAGATCTGGTAGCAAAGCGGCCTAACTATCTAAATTAATTGCCAATGCACATTTGTTCCGTTATGAGTTGTGATATCTTTATTCTATACAACCCACAAGTACGCAAAGCTTTTGATTCTTCCAAAACCTCATGATATTAGTTTTAGTAAAATGTAGAAAATTAATACTTTATAATTGTTTATTCTTATTACAGCCAGTGGATAACCACTAATCGCTCAATTCTACTCTGATGGTTAGAAATACGAGGTACACCTCAGAATTTTGGATGGGGACTGTCGCTGGACATAAAGATATTTAATTTATGCACAACTAGATTAATTTTAAAATTTATGTTGAATATTAAGATAATTATTATACATATATCGTTCTCATCAAGGGAAAATGGTAAGACATAAAAATTCAGGAGTTGAATCAAACTGATACAGTTGTATGGCACAATTCATATCTATCTAGCAGGTTATACACAAATATAGTCACCAATGAAAGTAAAGGCAAAGAAGTTTACTTTGAGACAATCAAAAATTAAATACATTGACAGAGAAATTATTGGTTTCATCCTTCAATTCTAAATTCCTAAGAAAAGTGCAATGATAATGTTTCGTTAATAAGGGACCTCACATGAATATTTTACACTGGACGCAACGAGTCGGATGATACGAAACTAGATGGAGTGTCATTATTTCTTGGGTGTAAGATGCTTTCATTTTTGCCGAGGGAATCGCATAGCCTAACCTACCGTAATTCCCATCATTCAAAATGTTAATTGAGAAATTCAGAACTTTTGATTGGTTGAAACGATAGGAGATTTACGAACACACCCTCGAATCTAACTATTAACATGTTTCTTACGAGAATCATAAAGATATTTTAAGTAGTATGAACAAGAATTCATATTAAGCAGTTTTTGGTGTTCTAGTACTTACATGAATACGACCGGCTTACAATGCTTTTCGTAGTGTCGGCTCCAGGAGCTTCAAAGAAATTAGAAGAAATGTTCAACCACACGCCTCCCAAGCTAGCAGTTAGTCATATAAAGAATATAATTTATTATTAAACAACAATTGATGTGTCTCAGCGATATCCAGTGCGGGTGGCTGAAAGGCAGAGATGCAGGTATACTTGAGGAAAAATTGTCCTTTTGAGCAAGTTTTGCAAATCGATTGGAGATAGCAATAACACTTTATTATTTATAAAGCATTTATATATTCGAGTACATACAGGCAGATTTCCGTTTGGTTTGTACTATGGAAATTACGTTATTTAGCGTGAGGGGAAGGTTTCAAATCATAGTTGGCAGCTTTCACGCGTCAGCTTTGAAGCGATCGTGCACACAAAATCCCTCTGAAACATCGACTGCACCAAAAATACACACAAGGAACAAATATACAAAGCGAACTCGAGGTGGGTGAACTTTATTTGCAATATTTTCGTTGTTGTAATTTTGACTATATTTTGAGGCACACTATTATTTATTCATAAACATTACCCAATGCAGCACACTAACGTCTATGGTTATACATGCAGGGTGTAATTACATCGATAAATAAGTAAGTCTCAGTACGGTTTACGATGAGATACCACTATTTGTGAATATTCTTTTAGTTTTAACGAACTGCCATTCAATGGATTGATGAGATTCGTCGGTTCCTTACTGTAACTGTCTGCAGGGCTGAGAAATTCACCTCGTTAAATTGAGTTTCGTTAGCTGCTGATTTTCTGTACTTACAGGGTATCGTACTGCGACATGATCTTTCGTTAGGCACTGGATGAAATGAGAAACAAGCTACTATCACTCTTTTGGTATAAAGTTATTGTTATCAGACAAGATTTCAGAAAACTATTTGTTAGGGATATTATCTTAGTTTTCAAAGAAACATATCTTCATTTAACACTTAAACTATGCTAGCAAAACTGATCAAACACAAATTGTAATCAAAATTTAGTGCCACTTTAATAAAGGTGTGATCAAGCTAACTCTGGATTATCTCAGTTATTGAATGGAATTGTACGGAATACATGTGCAACAACAAATTAAAGAAGCTTAAAAGTAAACAACTATCAACATAAACTACTAACATGAGTGCGACCGGCTTCTGGAGCTGCATGTTCTGCTCTTTGCAGCTGGAGCTTGAAAGAAATTAAAAATTATTAAACGAAAAATTGTTTCTTGGAATTTTTCCTTTGATAGTACTGCGCTTATTTAACTCGTGATTCAGTAAATTCTCAGCAACAGCTGCTGGAGTAGTAAACGAATCAGCAGCAGGGAGAGTCCTTTTGAAGTCAATATATTTCGTTATAAAACACAAAACACACTAAGTGACTATAGGCTGCCCAAACTGTTCCATACATCACCTATAATAAGATGAAAGAGATCAGGGGGCCCAGTTGCTCAAAGGCTGGTTAAGTCTAACCCTTGGTTAAGCAAAAATTTAAACAGGAATTTCTTCTTTAAGAAAAGGTAAAAAGTTATTAATAATGACTGTTTGGATTTTTCTAGGAAAAGTCTTATTAATCCCAAAATTACAGCTACATTCTCTCCTTGTAAGATTGGAAACAAGATCCTGGGTTAAACATCTAACCCTGGTTTAGTGCTGACAGGCTTTTGAACAACTGGGCCCAGGAGAGGAGAGGGGATGGAGTACGATTTTTAGGGGAAGCGTTTTCTGAATATTTGGTAGCTTTAGACTTATAGACCCGGGTATAGTAATAGCGCTCATTGGAATGTGAATAGCACAAGGTTCAGTCCTTTTATTACACGAAGAGAACTAATTCAATATATTTTTTCCTAAGGATTCAAATCCCTATTTTAGTCCTAAAGACGTGTTCTAACTTGAAACTATTATTAACTATGAATTAAATAGAGGATATTATATAGGCGCGCGGAGAAGATACGGATTTTATCTTCAAGTGTTGAAAAATTATCTCACCGTTAATTACTCTCTCATATGTCCAGTTCTGACCTATGGTATCTTAGCCTTGGAGGACATCTATTAAACGACATCTTTTAACTTTCCAAAAGCGAGCTGCTCGCATCATCACCTTTTCAACATTGGACGCTTTTTCATTTTCAGAATTCAAATATTAAAACTCCTTAAAATTGTTAATCTAGATCTTTCTTTTTTACATACGGTTCTTTCCATGCACCAATACCATTGAAACTAGTTTCCTGCTACTTCAGCGACTTCTTTTCCCCGTTATTCGCAACATATCAAATAATATTAACAAGATTATTTAGTAAAACGACTACTTTTTGCCCAGAGCTCGCACAAGTTTGGTATTTTCACTCTTCCATCAAAATATGGATATCTCTGAGCTCAAAAGATAAATCACTAAAAACATCACGCATTAAAAAGAAAATATCATCCAAGCGTTAATGAACTATTAAATTTGATATGGGTTTTATCCTTTGTTAGCTGTGCTTTTAATCATGCAACCTTTTGCATTTTTGATTTCTCTTTTGTATGTTTTATCTTTTCGTTGCATTTTTTAGTTGCAAACAAAGGTTAAATAAAAATAGATAAATGAACGCCGCCTTGGCTAGTTTAGCTATTTAGTTTACCATTTTTCCTGAAAAGGAAAAAATGTATTTATTGATTAATGGAATGCAAAAAAGGTTGTTGTCGACTGCATACGATGTTTTCTTGTTCCTTTTTGATTACTTTTTTAAAAAAGAAAAGTTTTGCAACAAATGTTTCATTTTTTTAAAATTATGTAATACACATGTAAAGGATTTAACTAAAACAATGAATCTAGATAGACATTATATATGTGAAATCAAACTTGCAAAACACTGTAAATGCTCTTTCCAAATAGCTCGACTAAAAAGACGCTGCTTTATGTGCCCGTGGGCACATAAAATAAGTGCTATTTTATAATACCACAATGAATAAGACAAAATTGAATAATTCGAAAATACAAAGTTAACATTTACAGGATATAAGTTTCAGATAAACAGTTACTAACAAGAATGCAGCGAACGACTTCTGCAACTATTCTCACGACTCTCAGCTCCAGGGGCTTCAAACATATATATACACATATATTTAGTTACATGATTGGTTTGCAAAAATGTTGGCGTTTTTTAAAAAAAATCAGTTATTCTTTGATGCGTCAATGACAGTAAAAAGAATGTAAAGGTCAAAAGTTACTTTGTTCAGTACTCATATATTTTAAAAAGCTGATTGATAAAATTCACGTTTCCATCTTTACTGCTGTTGCATGATATATAATACAGTGCAAGCAACTAAGAAACACAAAACTGCTATGTAACCATATATAAATGTACCTTCCCTCAACTGTTTCTCACAATCTATATACTGACATGTCATTACTAGAAGCAAACCTTAAGACACTTATTCTTGCAAGAACGAAAATTCATGGGTCGTCTCCATTGTGATGGCCATTACTAATTTTTATTGGTTCCCATTTAACTAAGAAATAAATTCATAAACTAAATAATAATGAAATATTACAAAAGAAAAATGATAACTCAATACATGTATTCATGTATGCCAGTAGTTAGTAAGAAATGAAATGTTTTAATTTTATTGTGTAAAAAGCTAATTCTGAAAACATCTCTCTTGGCTCTACTTTCATGTTTAACATTGAAGGCCGAAGGAATCGCTATCGTGCATTTGTGCACATTTTATTTAAACGAGGGTCAACAAAGATAATCTAGATTATCACAAAAGAACTTACAAGGCACTCTGCTTGAGGGTTGAGTCCACCCCGGGCCTATAAAAAGGAAAACTACTATGAGTAGGTTAGTTGCACGTAGCATCGCTAGCAACAAACATAATAGTAGCTAACTTGAAACCACTATATTGAGTACTATCAGTATCAAGATGAACTCAGGTGTAGATAGCACAACTGAACGAGCTAGTAGCTAACTTGAAACCACTATATTGAGTACTATGGCTATCAAGATGAACTCAGGTGTAGATAGCACAATCGTGCTAGTAGCTAACTTGAAACCACTATATAGAATACTATCAGTATCAAGATGAACTCAGGTGTAAATAGCACAACTGAACGAGTTAGTAGCTAACTTGAAACCACTATATAGAGTACTATGGCTTTAAAGATGAACTCGTACATAACACAAACGAGCTAGTGGCTAAGTATAGTTTGTGTGTATAATACCTTTACTTGCGTTCATCTTTCTGGTCATAACCCAACTGAATCTAATAGAGTATGGTTTATACAAAATCAGGTTTTATAAGGTTTGTGTTTTGTGTGGCGTACGTGACATTTTTTAATTTTTATGGCTTACCTAGATCGGCAAGAACTTTTTCATAGATTCCTGTCCCCCTTCTTCATTATATTTTTTCATCCGGTTTCACAAGGAACTAAATTATAAGGTCACAAAGCTGCTAAAGCTGAACAAAAACTTATAAAAATGGTTAAGCAGTTCCACTGTAGTTTGGTGTTCATGCAGGGTTTATAATTATGGTCTGTAATCGTTTAGACTACTAACAAGGAATGAATGTAGAAGCTCGGCTGCTACCAACTCGACTCTCTCCGGGAGCTTCAAGAAAACAATGAAACTTTGAATGAGTCTAATTAAATACTTGGTCATTTCCTAGCACTTTCTCAACTAATGCATAACGTTTTGTTAATAAAACTTATTTTCTCACAAATTAATTCAATAACTGACCCTATAGTTAATCAAACCTGGAACTACATTTTTTTACTCTGGAGATGGGCGCAGTTCCAACCCAAAATTCAGTTTCAGTTTCAGTTTATTATCATTATTGTACATACAATATTTTATTACATATATAACAAGAATTCTATGCAATAAATATCTATTGTAAAAATATATATGCTCTATATTT
>JAOTRI020050603.1:0-22500 GCA_028564885.2 Zoanthus sanctaehelenae
GACATCTTAAATAAAGTTATGAACGTATTCTATGTTAACTTTAATTAAAAACGTTTACAACGTTTTCAGATCACAAATATTTTTGACGTTTCTAAGGGGGTGGGGGGGGGATCTCGAGAGAAACGTAAAATTGACGTTTCTTGTGGGCAAAATCGATATGTGAGGCTTCCCTTAATGGAAATATCATGATGTAATGATGTATATTTGCATAAATAATGCTTTACGGTGTCGTTCAACGTTTGCAATAACTTGTAGGATGTTATTGAGTACAAACTGAACTGAATAGTTGGTTATAAACACTGGACAATTGCGCCTATGCTAACGCAGGGGTCTCATTAACTTTTGAAGTTCAAGGGCGATTTATCTAGAGTAGGCGAGGATACTGGTTTATTAGCCTGACGGTCTAATGCTATATATTTTTGGGGCTTATATATTGTGTGTGTGGGACAGGGAGAGGGGAAGAAAGGGGGACTTCTTTCTCACAAAAAATTCCAAAGAACAACTTACAGTTTTTTTTTCTTTTAGCTTCTTTGGAAAGTCTGTTTTCATAATGAATGCAATGAAAACAAAGTTGGTTGTCCGCTTATATTTTTTATCTTCGCTTATATTTTTTATCTTTAAATGCATCTTTCACCCGGGTCTCGCCTACTGTTGAGAACCCTATTAACGTCGATGTGTTATAGAGTGCTTTGAAAGTTTTCTATTGTTCTTTGCAGGAACGGCTCGACCAGGGAAAAATGGTTTACCGCTTAAAATCTGTAAGAACATTTTATTTCACTGGGCACAAATATATCCACATTAACTTGATTATTGAGCACGTAAACCACGCGAAGTTCCTTAATTTTACAAATACCACTCGCGGGTGTACATAAAGATTTTATTAATAAAACTCTTGCTGGCCTATTATCAAATATGGCAATCCACCACATTAAAATGGCTTTGTTGAATATTAACAAATTATGATAAAACGTATTTTAAAGACAGAATGAAGATGATGATAGTATCAGTTGTGTTGCTGGTGCCGTTGAAAACTAAACAAAAATAAGTAGACGTTGGCAACGATGATGAAACCAGTTGAACTGAACAATGACGAAATGACGATAATAACAACAAAAACAACAGCGATGATAACAACATAAAAATAACATAATTTCAGCAAAAAAAACAAAGTTAATAACGCTAGAGTCAACGACGATGATGAAGACAATAAAAGCAACTAAGTTGACGGTAACAGAAACAATAGCGATGATGCTAACAAACAACTACGATGATGAGAGAAAATTAACGACAATGATGACAATATAAACCAGTACAATGACGTTATAATATTATAACGATACTCTGTCAAAATATATTTCAAACTTTGTTTCCATCAAATATCCTGGTTTGCTGGAATTCGAAAAATGTCTGAGGCTCTTCTTGGGAATCCTTCTGCGATAGAGGGCCAGACTACTAACATCTTGACTTCGGGAACGGGACTTTGAGCGCCATGCTCAACGAGTTTACTGGAATTCGAAAAATATCTGATGAGTCTCTTGGCAGAGAGGAAACGTTGGGTTATATCATATACTTTAACATCTTTTGCTCTTGTGTATATTCGTCCTTTCAACGACAATGAACGAACGCTGTTCGAGTGTTATTGAATTTGCGCAGTCTCGGATTGAGAGTAACAGATGCAGCTCAACGAGATTGGGCTGATACAATATGATGGAGTCTCTGGCATCCGCTGTACCATTTATATATATATGACCCCTTAATACAACACCATAACAAGCAGGTATTCAGTTTGAGTCAATTTGGAGGAGGGAGAAAAACCGTAGTGCCCAGGGAAAAACCGTTGGAGTCAGGTTGGTATACACCAACAACCAACCCACGTGGCCCAGGCAGGAGTCAAACCCAGATCATAATCTTGCAAAGCGCAAATGCTAATTTCTTTTTCACCTTGACTCCAATAGAGCTTTACGCTTCCAGTGCTATTGCTAACACTAACAAGTTACCTTATTTTGCAGGGAGTGACGATATTGTTAATGGTAACCTGAAGCTTATTCTTGGCCTGATATGGAGGCTTATCTTGCACTATCAGATCAGCTCCAGTGGAAGCACTTCCGGCAAGCAGCTTCTCCTAATATGGCTTCGTAACGCCCTGCCTGACCTTGAAATAAAGAATGTCACAACCGACTGGAACAATGGTATAGCCTTGAGCGGCCTCGTTGACTTCTGTAAACCTGGATTAAAGCCAGATTACAAGCGTCTAAACCCGGATGAGAGGTTAAGCAACGTCACTACTGCTATGAGTTTGGCCGAACAGCGCCTGCGCATACCAAAGATTTTGAGCCCTGAATTTTTTGTTAACCCGTATGTTGACGAATTGAGTATGATGACGTATTTGTCTCAGTTTAGCCGACCAAACTCCCCAGGCGAAGCAAGGACTATGGAGATTGTCAACGAAAAGCTACCAGAAGGACAGAAAGTTTCGAATTTTAACGAGGTAATTTAAAAAAAGTTTTTTCTACGTTTTCGCCGAGGTAACCATTTAATCTTTTAACTTCTCTATAAGCATCAGCTGATGCAGGATTCCCCTGCGTGTGTTCTACTATCAGAAAATCAAGTTTAAAATAAACACCTTTTGTTAGGCCAGCTGTTATTTATAATACGTGTCGCAACGTAAATAAAATCTCGAAATTTTGTATTTGCAGGATTGGGTTGATGGCAAAGTCTTGTGTCATTTTGTTGAAAGCCAAGTACCAGGGACCATTCCAAATTATAAGAATATCTCTGAGCTGTCACCCTACGAACGAACTCGCCTGGCGCTTGAGAACGCAGAAGAAAAACTGGGAATCAGACAAATTATAACACCAGAGGAGATTGTTGACAACGTCGATGAGTTGCCTCTGATGGCGTACGTCTTGCAGGTAATATGAATGATCTTGATCTCCATCTCAGTCTCGGTCTCGATTTCGAACTCGGTCTCGGTCTGGATTTCAAACTCGGTCTCGGTCTCGATTTTGAACTCGGTCTCGGTCTCGATTTCGAAATCGGTCTCGGTCTCAATTTCGAACTCGGTCTCGGCCTCGATTTCGAACTCGGTCTCGGCCTCGATTTCGAACTCGGTCTCGGCCTCGATTTTAAGCTCGGTCTCGGTCTCGATTTCGAACTCGGTCTCGGTCTCGATTTCGAACTCGGTCTCGGTCTCGATTTCGAACTCGGTCTCGGTCTCGATTTTGAACTCGGTCTCGGTCTCGATTTCGAAATCGGTTCGGTCTCGATTTCGAAATCGGTCTCGGCCTCGATTTCAAACTCGGTCTCGGCCTCGATTTCGAACTTGGTCTCCATCTCGGTCTCAGTCTCGATTTCAAACTCGGTCTCGGCCTCGATTTCGAACTTGATCTCCATCTCGGTCTCGGTCTCGATTTCAAACTGGGTCTCCGCCTCGATTTCAAACTCGGTCTCCGCCTCGATTTCAAACTCAGTCTCGGTCTCGATTTCAAACTCTGTCTCGGCCTCGATTTCGAACTGAACTCCATCGCCATCTCGGTCTTGATCTTCAGATTGAAATTTTCAAATCAGTATTAATTTTTCAATCTAGTTGAAATTTTTCAAATTTATTGAAACCTTTTAAATCGGGTTAATTTTTGTAAATCGTGTTTTTATGAGAAGTCTCAAAAAAGTTTGGAAATTCCTTTCTCATATTCTACCCACTGCACCTCCTATCCACCACTTTCTACTTACCCTTCGGGCTTCCGTTTTTCTTTCAATTTTTTTTCTTTTTAAGGTTTAACACAATTCTCTTTACATCGTATAACATTGGTTGTTAGTGTCAATAATAACGCATAATTCTAAGATCTGGACTGGAGATAAGTGACTTAGCTTAAAGCTGATATAGCTATATTTAATTTGTTTAGTTCCGCAACGCACCAAGTCTTCAAAGCCAGGCACATGTTTTCACTGCTGAGGGTAATGGCCTTAGAAGAGCAACACAAGGGAAAACAGTGGATTTCAACGTGCACGGGCGCAAAGATATTGGTTTTAATAATCTTAAAGTTGAGGTCACAGGCCCCTCCTCCAATCACGTGGTGAATGTTGAGAAACGCTTTATGGGAGATGGGTCGATGAGATACATATTCACTCCAGTTGAATCTGGAACGCACACCATTTCGATCAAGCACCTCGGCAAACACATTCCTAACAGTCCTTTCATAATCAAGGTATTTCGAATAAATAGAATGTACATATTAATGCAATATAAAATGAAGTATATATTTCATGAACGAAGCAAAAAAAATTCTCGAGGCAAAGGCTAACTTCTCTTACTTGGCTTGTTTCATCTCCTGTTATCTTCTCTTATAATGCCTGATTCCGTGATTTATCCTATGTTTCACAATATGTTTAAGCTCTATAAAGTATCACGTTCTTAAAAGTTTATCATAACTCTATAGAGTATCAAACAAACCTACTTTATTTCCCTAATTAGTGTGGAATTAATAACATTTAGAGTAAAATATTGTCAACCAAAACGAATATGCAATATAAAACTAGACGTATTTATTTTCCCACGTTTCCTCACCTTAGCAACAAAAGACCTTCTATTCTCATTGTTTACAAGTTAATAAGCAGCAATGACCTTGGTATCTCCCATCACTGACTACCACTACTATTACTATAAGCCTATATAACCACAATGTTTGGATAGGATGAGTTCCAACGTGTGATAAAGATAAAAAGGCTCTCAAACACTAGATATAGTGCAGGTATTATTAACGTTTATCCGCATACCCAAAAAGAACAGAGTATGAAATTACCATTTGCTTTTCTTATAGAAAAAACAGAGATTAAATATTAACATTTTTTAGGATAAAAGTATTAGAACAAGAGTTGAGAAGGGGGTTTCAGGATGCTAGAGGAGAGGGGGGGGGGTTCCGGAGCCCTAGCCCCTGGATACGCCCTTGTTTTACCACAAATACCTCTTATTTACCATTACGTCACGTTAAAACCTTAACATAAATCTATAACCTATAAAAAGGACTATGAAGTCAGTAAAAGTCAGTAAGGATAAAAGAACAGTTGCATGGTTAAGAACAGATGAAGAAAAAATCATTTTAAATAATATGGCTACAATATCATTTAAAAAATTTCTGCTTCATAATATATTGAATTGTTTTAAGGTTTCGTTTGAAATAAATTTTGAAGTAATATGGAATAAAAAAAACTGGAATCCTAATAAATGCCGTCCGCTATACTATAAATGGTCAAAGTCATCATCAAGACATAAAAATAAGAAACTTATTCGATACTCATTATTGATTTTGTTACAATTCGTAAATTCACTTCTTTCATAAATGCTTCAACGTATTTTTGAATGATAATTACCAAAAGATCATTCACTATAAGATTTTTGCAATTCAGGCAAACGAAGAAGTTGGCGATATCACTGTTTCTGGATCTGGTCTCACGTCTGCTAATGTAATGCGGGCAGCGGATTTCATAGTTGATCCAAAAGGCCCGACGTCATCTGCTATTAGAGCTATTGCTGAAGGGCCTACAAGGACCGTGCCAGTTGTTATGGATGTACTCCCTAATGGTAGCTATAAGGCAAAGTTTGTTGCAACGGAGGTCGGAGATCACCGAATCACAGTGATGGCTGGTAACAGAAGCTTACCCGGATGTCCGTTTATTTGCAAAGTTGGGGATCCTTCCAAATGTGTTCTTAAAACTCAAGGTATAATATTCTTCTGTCTGTAGAAAGTAAAAAAAGTGCTTAAACTCAAAGATTTTGAATCTGACCTTACTGTGTAGTATTGTAGTATTTATTTACTCTGACCACCTTGTGCTTCTAATGTTGTAACAATTCTATTTCAGATGCAACAAGCTCCCCATCTCCTGGGACTATTGTTCATTATACGGTGGATACTTCACAGGCAGGTCCTGGAGAGTTAATAATTAAATGTACCGGTCCTGAAGGTAGCGTTCCAGTGGATGTTCAAAGTGATAACAAGGGATTTTATGACGTGAGGTACACACCACAACAGACAGGCGATTACCGAACAAGCGTCACCTTCAACGGGGATCATATTCCTAGTAGCCCATATAATTTGTACGTAGCTGACTCCACAAAGATTGTGGCCCATGGAAAGGGTCTTTATCAAGTATGTACCCGAGAAACTTCGGAATTCTATATAACGGTAAAGGGAGCAGGAGAAGGGAACTTAGAAGTGCGTGGGGAAGGCCCCCATGGTAGGTTCCCCCTGGACGTCAAACAATCTCCAAGCAACCATGAAAAGTATATTGCATCCTACACATTGTTTGATGCTGGCGATTACAGAATTTATGTTAACTATGCAGGTCAACCTGTTCCGGGGAGCCCTTTTCTTGTCAAGGTTAGTAAAGATGTTACTATCTTCGCATCACTAATAATCTGAACCATACAATCCTTTCCTTGTCAAGGTTACTAAAGAATTTCGCCACAAAGATATATTCAGATTGTTTACAAGTTGATGTACTGCAGTGGACTTGATATCTCGCAGCACCTATATACTACAACTACTATACTACTACTAGCTCTATATTACTACAGCCACAAATACTACTTATCTACCCTTACTAACACCGCTAGTACTATTACTTCTTGTGTAATTAAGTTATTATAAGCCCATAGTCCAGGACTGGACTTACTGGACCATTTGAATATAAACACCTTTCTCTTAGGCCTTTGAATGCAGGTGCGGCGGAGATCAAACTCCAGCTTCCAGCTATATAGCTTGGCAGCTTATCAACTGGGCTGATACAACCTGAGTTCAATATCTTTACATCATAATGAAAACATTCTCGGTTTTAATACAACCATCAGCTCAGCACAATCATAAAATCGTACTCATTTTTTTTAGGTGGCAGATCCCAGTAAGGTTCGTATTGACTCGACCAACCCTAATTTCCTCGGTAAAAAGTTTCCTGTGAAGCGTGAAATCGAGGTCCCAATCCAGGTTCCTCACAGTGCAGGGGAGGGACAACTTGACGCATCAGTAACCGGCCCTGATCTAGAAACTGTTCCTGCTAATGTCATAAAAGGTACTGGTAACGAACATCTTATTAGGTTTGTGCCACGAAATCAAGGTTTTTACAAGATTGAGGTGAAGTATGGAGGGAGGGCTGTGCATAACAGTCCGTTTCGTCTTCGTGTAACGGACCCCGACAGCGTGCGTGTGAAGCTGAGAGAGCTTGAATCAACATCAGATGGATTTTATGCTAATAAAGAGGTAACTGTAATCATTTTCAAAGCTAACATTCGAAATGTCAACTATCTATACTTTTTTACAGTGGGGTCTGCAACTAAAGCAAAACTGTACAGCGTTTTAAAACAAGAAAAATCATATACTTTAACCCTTTTAGTTGAGCCCATACTTTTCATTGAACAAGTCTAAGAGAATTTCACTTTTTTAATTATCAAAAGTTTGATCATTTCTTATTTTTGAATTAAAGAGAAGTTGAGAGTTGATAATTGATTGGGAGTGAAAGGGTTAATTCGTATTTCTACACGTGTATCTGTATTAAGAATCACATAACTGGTATGATGTTTAGTAATATAAAATATCATGACATGTTTTCGTAAAGAGGTTGAATATTAATTAAACCATCTGATACGAGTCATAACACTAATGTAAATAATATAAATTAAATACTTTATTTAACGTCAATTGCGAAGGAAGTGGTTGCCCATTCTTCCTTGCCAGAGGCTAATGTTTAATCGCTCGACGGCTCAGATCTTGGCTTAAAAGTCGACTTTGCAAAGAGAGGAAAACCGGAGTACCCGGAGAAAAACCCTCGAAGTCAGATCGAGATCAACAAATCTCAGCCCAAATGCCGAGCCCAGGAATTGAACCCGTGTCGTAGAGGTGGGAGGCACGACTGATGACCACTATGCCAACCTGACTCCCTTGTTTCGTTTATCTTGATTATATAAAAGAATAAGTATACATTATTTATTATATTCAAATAAGGTACAATCAAATAGTCATCTAAATGTGGGCGGAAGAGTGTTATCTGTGCCTTCAAAAACTAATCATCACCCAAATCAGGCGTTTTATATTTTATAATTGCATTTGACTGAAACCGCGTGTGTAGCTCATTATTAGGGGTGTCCGCTCTCTAAACAACTCCCAAATTAAATGATTTTTTTCAAAAGATTGATGATAACTTTGGAAGTTTTTGGTATAAATTGCGTAAGAACGCGTCCACTCTGTTCAACCTGTTGAAAATAGTCCCGGATATGACCCTCTCTATGCAATATTGGGGAACACAGGAGGTCCTTTGTAGTTGACCTCATTACGGGTTGGGACATACACTTGATCGATGTACGGCGGGACCTCGATTGTGGTAACCTTAGAGACATAGAACAGTAATTTTGATATACTTAGAAATCAACATTTGATTAAACAAAAACCCAATTTGTCCAGTTTACCTTGGTTACCAACAGATAAGCATACCAATCGAGTCAGTGGAAGCTGCTACTAATATTAGCTGCACTGTCAAGGGGCCTGGTGGCGAGCGAGTGGAATCGAGGCTAAGTCGAGAAAGTGAAAAGCTACATCACGTGAATTTTACTCCATATTGTCCGGGAAAGTACACAGTCGACGTTTTGAGCAACGGCGAGTCAGTGCAAAACAGTCCGTTTGTAATCACTGTCATGGATGAACCGCCTGTAAAGTTAAACTTTAAGACTCTTGAAAAACACGTTAGTAAAATTTTTTGATCAATTTTTGCATTTGATAACGTGGTAGAGAAATGCTCTTCCTGCTAAACTGATTATGAACGCAAAGTGTACCGTTTCAATTCGTTTTCTGTAGGATTTTATGATGTACAGCGATGATGGTGGTAGTTATTTTAAAAATGAAGATAAAGAGAAACAATATTTATTTTATGATAAGTAGTCAAAAACCTTTTTGTTAATTATACTTTACTGACGAGATAGCTTTAAAAAGTGCTAACTTCACCCTTGCTGTTTTGCGTGGCCGATTTTAGGGAAAATTTGAACTGAAAGTGCAGTTATCTTGTCATAAACATACAATGCCTACCTTTAGCTGTAATTCTGCTGTTGTGACTCATTGTTTCATTAACAAATAAAGAGGACTAAGCCGTGTATTAGACTGTAATAAAGCAGGACGGTAATTTGAGAACACGAAGAAAATGTAGAAAATACAAGCCGCAAGCGGGTGTAGTCTACATTTCTTAAGTGTTCTCGAATGCCCGTGGTGTTTTTTTCACAATCTAATACACGGCTTAGTTTTGTTTCTTTGCTTTATGATATAGATTTTATACTCCGCAAATAGCGAAAAAACAATAAAACACGCCTTTTCTATGTTTTTGCTTTGATAAAACATAGATTCTCGACCAATCAAAGCGCGCGCACGGTCCTGTCTATATTATAGAATGAAATGAATCACAATTTTATTGTTTGTGTTTAGTCTTCTACGAAATACCGTGTCCGTCACGAACTCGATGTACCCATGGAAATTCCCAGTAAGGTTGGAGATGTGACCGCGAGAGTGTTAGACCCTGACCAGCGGTATGCATCGTCAACTTTTTATCAAGAAACCGATGGTTTACATCACCTGAGATTTACACCAAACAAACCTGGTCCATACCAAGTTGACATTCTTTGTCGAGGAAAATCGGTTAAAGGATGTCCCTTCACCATGTCTGTGGTTGATCCAGCCAGCACACTGGTCAGAATGAGACAGCAAAACCAATCGATATCCGCTGATAGCAGGTATTAAATAAGACGAATTAATATTGTTTGATATCTTGAGAAATCATTTTTAAAAGTTTTCTTTATAGGCGACTGTGAATGGGCTACATGCATGATTTTAGAAAATTAACCTTCTTGATCTAAAGTAAAGGGAAAGCTTTGTCAGCTTTCGCGTCTTTCACGTCTTCTCTTGACACTCTACCGAGGAACTTAAAAGAACTTATACATTTGTCGAAAAGAGCAGGGTAGTGATGCCGGTGCGGTGATCTTTCTTCATCACTAGTACTGAGGGCATTAACGATTAGTAATAAAAGTGATCTAGCCTCTGTGGCGCAGTGTAATTGACCCTCAATTGATGAAAGCTTATATATTTGTAATGCGCATCTGATCTTATCCATATGAAAAATTCGCAATATAAACATTAAATATTATTTATTTTTGTTGTTGTTATTATTATTACTATTATTTAACTTTCAAATTAAAAACACAAGGTAAAAAATGGTAAACATATTACTACTGCTTGAAAAGATTTTTATATTAAATATGTAAATGTAAGTATCATCACCAGCACTTGGAAAACAAGCATTTTATATCATTGACGATTAGTGTTATATTGATTTAAATTTAATGAGATTGTTAAGTGTGGATTTGATATGCTTAAACTAAAACTAAAATATAAATTTGAGTGGTTAAAAACTCGATTCTAACAAGCTTCATTTCAGCAGATACTTGGTTCGTCGTGAGCTAAATATTGCCCTCCACTGCCCCGATGAAGACTTCGATCTGTCGTGCACAGTGGAAGGGCCTGATGGCAAGTTGGTCCAGTCTTCTATGGTGAAGGAAACAGACGGCCTGCATCACGTGAAGTTTGTACCATATCGGCCGGGAATTTATAAGGTATGGTTTTTAAAAAACCTTGTGAAATGAGGAGATATAATTATAAAGCCATCTTTACGAAAGTGTTATAACTTTATACTTAATATTGCAAAAGACAGAACTATAAATATTCCAATATTCTTGGCTCGCACACAAGCCCCTGAGACACAAAAGACAATAGACATAGCGGCCATGTTGGAACAAGACAAAATAAATAGTCAAATATATTTTGTTATGAGTACACCAACATGGCCGCCATAACGTCAAATGAAAACCGGCAATAAAGAACTGAGAACATATGTCAGCTGAATATGTAGCAATATGTAACATGGTTGAAGGAATGATTTAAACTTGAATCCCTTTAATGTTTAAAACAGAAGCGCAAACCACCCGGCCGCAACTCAATTCCACGGTTTAAACATAACCTAAAAGCTGTACCGTATTGATGACTCCTAAAAAGCCGAAGCAAAACGGCTGCGGTCCACCTTTGTTTTAGTTTCTTGCATTGTCGTTATTCAGGTAAAGCCGGCTGTGCCCATGCGTGTCGTTTCTGGCCAAACCGTAGGGTTGAGGTAGGATGTTTTTTGTTTATAACAGTTATACTTGTTTGCTCTTCGCTTTAGGTTCATGTGCGTTATGGTGGAGAACCAGTTGAAAGCAGCCCTTTTCTGATCCGTGCTGGTGACCCCGACAACAAAATACGCTTTGCGCAAGCGCAGAACTCACAAGCATCACAAACAAAGAACGTGATCAATAGTGAAGTGAACGTGACTCTAGAGATTCCATTCCAGATTGACAAACGTGACATTACAACCTCAATCCTTGGGCCTGGTGACGAGAAAATATCCTCGCAACTACAACGAGACAGAGACGGGAAATATCACGTGAAGTTTGTGCCCATCAGAGCGGGCCTACATAAGATATTTGTGCATTATGGCGGGGAACTTATAGAAGGCACTCCTTATATAGTTAATGTGGCCAACAAGGTAAGCACAAAGTTATTTCTTGTGCTTTTTACAAAAAAAATATAGACGAATGGAAGACACGTCACGTGCGGGACAACAGAGAATGATTTATTGATTTGGAATTTGTGAGATTTAGAGGTCTAATCATTTTCGTGTCAACCAGCTCGAGGAGACAACAGCTTTAGTTAACACCTTGTTTTTACTAAAACACTAATAATGTTATTTATCAAAATGCATAAATAGAGGATATTACAGGAACATTTGAAGTTTATCTTTGAGTCGTAAAACTATCTCAAGAGTGAGCGCAGCGAACGAGTGAAATTTTTTTCCATGAGAAGATAAGCTTCACTTGTTCAAACCAACGTGTAATTTTCTTTTTATTACATGGATACAAGTGTTTCGAAAATAGAAAAAACTAAACGAAAAAAACCCGGTAAAAACAAAGGAATGACGCAACGACATCTTCACTAGTGAGAATATGGAAAATATATCACTCGTAACCCGGATGTAATCTCAAATGAAATCTACGAATGGCGTATTTTACTGTAAACACTCATAACTATGTAATAATTAGAGAATATCTCACGACTGCGCGAACATATGAAGTTTATCTTCCAATGGACATTTTTCCTTCAAGTAGAAGATAAACTTTATATGTTCAAGTCAGCTTATAATTTTCTTTTTATTACAAAGATATGAGTGTTTCGAAAATAAAATAAGGTAAAACGAGACCAAAAACAAAGGAATACCGTCAGCAATATCTTCACTAGTGAAAATATGAAAAAAGACGTTGAAAGCCGAATATGTGACTTGATGTTAGTGACAGGCTGAGTCGAAGTTTCCTTTTCCGATATCCAAAAGGCAAATTAAAAACAACTCCACCCTGAAAGCGGAGCTTCCTGTGAAATATCCACAGTTTGCAAAATTATGTAAAGCCAAGTATCTTTTTCTTTTCCGTTATATTGAGAAGTTGGTAACTAGACTTGTTGCTCTCGTTGTACTTACTATTTTAAAATTTATTTTTATGTACGCGTCCATGTTAATATATCTAATATAATGTTTGCAATTCCAGCATAAATTCTCAACGCTTTTTATTCTTCTTATAACAGACAAATAATAATATTAATAAACTTATACAAGTTCTTCCCGTAGAGCTTTTCAGAACCTGTTTACAATTATATACAGTTGAGGTCAGAAAGTTGAGGGTCTTAGAAAGTTCGCTGGAGCGGCTCACATGCGATAGAGATGCTCTCAATGGAAGAAAAGGACCACAACACCGGGATCACAAATCACTTCTTTGCGAGAAGTGTGGGTTCTTTAAAGTCCCTCGACAGAGAGATCAGAAATTGGACCTATACGGTTTAACGTTCCCATTTGCAGATGTTAGAGCAAAGGCAGCACATTCTCCTCAGTTATTTTGAGACCCCGAGTGCTGGTCCGGCCGGGAATCGAAACATGTCTGTAAAAATAAAATGTATCTTAGTTTTCCAGAGACCTGTTATTATTTAGCTTCATTATTAACATTAATATGAATTGTAATGTTAATGTTAATATCAATATGAGATTCACAAGAAAGCTGCTGTAAACATCATTAAAAGCCACTTTGTGTTGCCAGTAACAATAGTACAGGTAATGGTAAAAATCAAGCCATTCTCTTTTAGGTGGTTGATGCTAGCAAGGTTCGTATTGACTCAACAAACCCTAAGTTGTCGGGAAAAAACTTTCTTGTGAAACACGAAATCGAGGTCCCAATTCATGTCCCGCGCAGTGCTGGTGAGGCACAGCTTGAAGCATCAGTAACCGGGCCTGACCAGCAAACAGTTCCAGTCAATGTCATCAAAGATACTGGTGACAACTATATTGTTAGGTTCCTGCCACGAAAGCAAGGTTTATACAAGATTGAAGTGAAGTATGGAGGAAGTCCTGTGCAGAACAGTCCTTTTAGACTTCAAACCAGGCACCCCACCAGCGTTCGAGTTAATCTAAGGGAACTAGAATCAACATCGG
This sequence comes from Zoanthus sanctaehelenae, assembly GCA_028564885.2. NCBI lineage: Eukaryota > Metazoa > Cnidaria > Anthozoa > Zoantharia > Zoanthidae > Zoanthus > Zoanthus sanctaehelenae. The sequence continues at coordinate 13,588 of JAOTRI020050603.1, forward strand.
AACGATTCTTTGTAAATAAACAGGTAATTTGCTGTTAGTCGTATCAATTGAGCAAAATTAATTGTAGAATTGAACACAATTTAGGCATCCTGCTGATGGTCATTAACTGTTTTGTTATTTTTTTCAGCAGCTAAATAGTTATGTCTTTTCACATATCTATTAGACTGCACACTGCTACCCAGGGTTCGGGTCCACAAAACTGCGATTTTAAATATAACTTAATTTTGGATTAAGTCAAAATTCAAAGAGTAATCTTTATCTACGTAAATTGTTTTGATGGTTAATTAGCCAATACCAAAAATATCATAATGCTCTTTGTTTGCCCAGCCTAAATTTTGCGTAAGCATAGACCTTATTCATAAATGGCGGCCGCTTTAATATCCTTTTGTCTTTATTCAAATTAGCCTACCTAGCCTCGTTCTTGGGTTAACCTTTCAAAAGAATATGTTACTCAAAACGATGCTAGTAGGGCTAATACAAAAGAATATCGAAATCGCCGCCATTTATGAATAAGGTCTATATTTTATAGCTTTAGAATCATTTTTTGCTACCAGGTATTTTTTAGGGTTGAAAACTTTTATGCTTTGATATTTCTCAAAAAGCATTCATATCCTTTTTTCCCAAAAGTAAGTGGGGCCAGGTTGTTCAAAGGTGGGATCAATTTAACCCTGGGTTAATCGTACGAGTCCCAGTTGTATTGATAAATTCTCCTAACTTGTTCCATACTTTTCATTGGGCAAGTTGGAGAGAATTTCACTTTTAATCTTCTATGGTTTGCTTTGTTTGATCAGTTCTCAATTTCTCATTGTCCAATGTTTTGTTTTGTATGTGTTATGTAAGGAGAAGTTGGATGTCGATAACTGATTGAGACCAGTGAATGTTTGTATAATATACTGTTCAGGTTGTCCTTGTACAAAGCTTGTTTATTCCAAATTTACAGGCCAATTTTGTCTCTGTAAAACTGGCAGCAAAACCATGGGACGGTTAAAAATTTAACACGGTATAGCGTTATAATAGTAATAAGCTTTTCAACTGGGCCCTGGTGTCAAGCAGATAATATTTTGTTTTTTTGAGATTAGGTACAGCAGGGAGTGACAGCATCCCAAAAGAAACAAACACCAACATCAATGGCAGGACATAAAAACCTCTATACATGGGTTAAACAGGTTTATTCCGTGAAACATTACCCTGAATGCTGGAGATACCCTCTGGAGTTAGCCTTATCTTATAATAATTCAGCTGTGTCAAGTTCTGCTGGTCACGTAAACCACATAAGTATATTGCCGCTATCTTTGCCGCTCATGTGCAGGAATGTTCATCTTCATTGCTGGAAGGCTCAGGTATTGTTTTTAATATTTGCAAGCTTTTCATGACGACTTCAGTACATATGAAAATGGTATTTTTTAATGGTAGTACAGCTGCAAAGCTTCAAATCATAGGTGTGCCATCAGATACTGTTTTGTTTAAACTTCTGATTGGCACTTAGCGTAGTGAGGAGTACATATCTTAATCCATTTGGCTGCTTTAGTTAATATTACTTTTGGAAGTCTAAGCAGACTTTTTCCAAAATTTTAGTGAAAAAGAATTGTTCGCAAAAGAACTGTTTTGAAAAGTTATATTAGTTAAACCAAATACTAAATATTTTATTTAACATCAATTGTGAAGGAAGTGGTAGCCTATTCTTCCAAGCCAGAGGCTAATGTTTAATCACTCGACGGCTCAGTTGTGAAGGAAGTGGTAGCCTATTCTTCCTAACCAGAGGCTAATGTATCATCGCTTGACGGCTCAGATCTTGACGTGAAAGTCGACTTTACAGAGGGATGAAAACCGGAGTACCCGGAGAATAACCCTCGGAGTCAGATTGAGATCTTCAAAGTTCAGCCCACATGCGGAGCTCAGGGATCAATCCTGGGTCGTAGGAGATGGGAGGACCGATCGATGACCACTACGCCAACCTGACTCCCCTAATAGACTTAGTAATCATAGATTATGTAAGCGTGTTCGTTCCACTGTAAATCGCAGAGATTTGTTGATTGCATTGTTAGATACATATAAAGTCAATTGTTTTTTTTTTCTAGTTGAAAGGAACCTATTTTAAAAATTATTTTAAGAGCGCCGTCTTCCATACCATCTTCTATTATAATCTTTCTCCACTTGGTTGATCGCGAAGAAAAATGACAACAAGGCTTTGAAGCAACGTCCGATCCAGAGGCGTTTTAACCTGATCGATCATTGTAGGACATGGAAGCTAAGTTATAGAATTGAACGAGATTAGAACGTTTTCTTGTCCAACTCAAGCAACAATGCTCAGTAATACTGACAATCACACTGTTAGTAATAACTGTGTATGAAATTTACGTTCATGCTTTCTTTGCTGTTTGTTTCATTGCAATGAAGTCTGAACGCAAAGAGCCCTGAGCATTATGACGCAGCCTAATCGACATAAAATTTTAATAATAATAAAATAATAATAATAGTAATAATAATGATAATAATGATAATAAAGACTTATTTAGGTGTCAAGTCTTTCTAGCTGGCCAAAGGCCTACAATTGGGGACACCATCTTTACCACTCTAAGATGGACGGAGAGCTTTCACATATAACAACATAGACATAAACACAGATATAATCCCGAGGGCCTATGGTTTAACGTCCTTTTCCGAGAAGACATGAAAGTCAAACTATTTGCAAATGTTAGAGCAAAGGCAAAACTTTCTCCTCAATCAGTTTAAGACCCTGAGTGTTGGTCCTGTCGGGAATCGAACCCGAGCCTCCTGTGCAATAGACTGGCACCTTACCAACAATAGGCTAACCAGACGATGGTTTGTTTTTTGTCACAGACTCTTTAGCCGTCATCAATTGAAAAAAAAACGCTTGAAGTTACTCATATTTACGTATATTTATTTATGTACTTCTAGGTGATAAATAAAGAATGTAACAGAGACATCTATTGGCAACCAAATCTCAAAATGTTATGGAGAAATGGCACCATTTACAGGTAGTGTAAATCCCCGGGGCCTATAGATATACCTGTCAGATATGTTCCACCCTATATAGGGTATGGTTTTGGGCCCTAGAGTCTGGGATAGGGTATCATACTTGCCTTGGGTCTGTAATAGGGTATCTAATTTGGAATTGATAGGGTATTTAATTTGGAATTGATAGGGTATTTAATTTGGAATTGATAGGGTATCTAATTTTCTGGGAGAGGGTACTAAAACGACCAGCACAGATATGACGCCAGGGCCCAGTTGTTGAAAATCTGGTTAAGTTTAACCTTAGGTTAAGCAAAAATTTAAACAAGATTTTCTTTTTTAAGAAAAGGTAAACGGTTATTTATGAATACTTTTTTGGATTTTTCTCGGAAATGTCTTGTTAATCCCCGAATTACAGCTAAAACATTTAAGGTTAAACATTTAACCCTGGGTTAGTGCTAATCCGCTTTTGAACAACTAGGTCCAGTACAAATAGTCAACGAGGCGCAGCCGAGTTAACTATCGCTCGTAGAAAGCGAGGGCGATTATTCTAATTGTTTTAGTATAAACTTTTAATGTTCTCATTGCATAAAAATGTGGAGTAACGTTTAGGAAAAAATGTTTTATTGTGTTTACAAACTGAAGATTTCAAACACTGCGCGCGATGTGCACTCAGGTGTGAAACAAATCTTTCTTACGGATACACAGGTAAAACGTTTATCTTAACATTAAAACTTTTCATTCCATATTTTGTCGCTATTCTCGTTTTTTCTGGAACTGCTCTTTCAATTAAATATTCAATTTATTGGTCCGAAATTTTGGCAAATTATCGCGACGCCATTGTTTCTTTTTTCTCTTAGAGCGATTCTTGTCAGTCATGTACATGAAGCTTCGTGATTGGTCAAAATTGATAGAAGAACGATTTTCATTGGCTATTCACAACTGAGTGAAAGAGCCTATCAAATTCACAGATTCACCATAGAACATTGAAATTGATACTAGTTGTTAAATATACGGTTAGGTAGCTTTTAACGCATGCTTACCCATAGCGTTGACTGACAGGTATGGGGTAGGGTATCAGTTTTAATTACTGGCCAGGATATTTCACGTAGATGATCATTTCCGATCACGTGTGGTTCCGTGCTAGTGAGATGACAAAACCGAAAAATGGTTTCCTATGGCGATATGTGTTTATACATTAAGTTTAATCAAAAGAAGAGTGCATGGAGTTCAGATAGGTATTTGAATATATACCGAACAACTAATTCAACAAATCAATATCTAAAATACTTACTTACTAAAATACTTTTTGTTAAATTCCCCTTTATGAAAAAGGCTCCCAACCAAAGAGTGGTTTCCGACAGTTTCCCATCATTATGATGGTTTCCCCAAATTTCTGAAATCTTCAGGCTTGAAATATTTTTAGGTCTGGGAAAGGGTACTATACAGCTCAATATAATTTAATCTATATTTGCCTAGGATGACATTCATAACCGTATAACAGTTTTCTAATTAATAGCCCTCAGGTTGCGGCAGTGTTTTGAGCATTAAGTGGCTCACCGACCCTAAAATCTAAGTCCTCCGCGGGCACTAATCCTTAAAGACCCGTTTAAACGGATCAAACATGTTGGTCAAACATCATCAAACATTGTTGTTTGGTGTTGGGCGGTGTTTGATTAGTGTTTAATGCTCCAGTGTTTAAACGAATCCAACACTATCCAACAATGTTGGATCTCGTTACCATGCTCGTGAATTTTTTTAAAAAGATTACGTATTTTCGCCTCACACGATCGTAAATGTTGGACCATGTTTGATGAAAAGTTTGAGCAAAATCAGACTTCATCCAACATCGTCCAACAGTATCCAACATGTTTGATCGTGCTGTTCAAACGGGTCAAATATGTCGCGTCCAACAATGTTTAATGATGTTTGACTAACATATTTGATCCATTTAATCGTGCCTTAACTAACAAATACAAGTTTTAACAGTTTGAGGGTATTAGAAAATCCGCAGAGCGGCTCCCATTTTATGGCGCAAAATGGCAGCCGATAAGAAGTGCCCTCAGTTGAAGAGACAGACCACAACACCGGGATCACCACCCTGCTCTTTGTGAGAAGTGTGTGGGTTCTTTTAAGTCCCTCGACAGAGAATCAAGAGATTGGACGTATATGGTTTAACGGCCGTATCGCGAAGGTCTAACCATTTGCAGATGTTAGAGCAAAAGCAGCACCTTCTCCTCAGTTGTTTTAAGACACTGAGTTTTGGTCCGGCTGGGAATCGAACCCGAGCCTCCCGCACAGCAGACAGGCGCCTTACCAACTGGGCTAACCAGGATACTTATAAATCATGGTCTTTTCAATATAAGATTTTATGGTCGTAAATCACTGAAATACATAGTTCCTAAATTCTCTTTTAAAATTAATTCATAGTAAAACAGCAATTACTCTTTTCTTTTTAATTACTTTTAATATTAGTTCAAGTATATTATATTTGTATTTGTATCAATAACAGTATTTGCATATTTGTATATAGCAGTTGTATTTTCGCAGTATTTCTAGTAATAATATATATTTAGTAGCCGTCCATTGATTATTTTAAACTATACTCATTTATTATAATTGCATTGCGTATATACTTCTCGTTTTATCTCTTTCTCTGACCTAGATTGTTGTAATTTTATCTTTTAAAGGCCACCTGTTTCAATGAGCCCTTCAGGTTATCACAGGTGGCCTGCGCTCGATTTTTTGTTACCTCTTTGATGATAATGATGATGTTAATAGTGATGATGATGATGATGATGATGGTGATAGTGATGGTGATGGTGATGGTGATGATGATAATAGTGATGATGATGATGATGATAATAGTGATGATGATGATGGTGATGATGATGATGATAATAGTGATGATGATGATGATGATGATGATGGTGATGATGATGATGATGGTAGTGATTATGATGATGATGAAATACAATCCATGTTTATTTAAACTATGATATTGCAAATGAATGATCAGTTTCAACGATTAAACAATAGTCTCTAGCGAGGAAGAATTTGCAGCCACTTCCTTCCTTACTTATATGTTTCACTCGTATCAGGGTTTACCGAGACAAGTTGTGTGGATTAGAAGTGATGGTCAAAGATGGTTCATTCTTATGCACTCAGGGATCGTCGGGAAAATTTTTCACACACTTCTTCGTTAACTCAGATGCGCAGGTGAATATCACATGCACTTCTAATATATTTGGTACAAGCACACCAAGCCCTCTAAATGTTTTTAAATTTTTGGTGACAAAGAATTGCCATCAATGTTTTTGAATTTCGACATATCGTAAGCAGCTCATAAATGAAAATCAAAAGTTTCAATAAGTTGACTCACTGCTCCCAAGGAATAGTACAAAACAGGTAACTCCGCCGTAAATAATTTCGCTGTGTAAACGCTTTTACAGCTGGCTAGATATGATAAGTGAAGCGTGCTTTTTATTTGATTTTGCGTGAATTTGTATTTCATCCGCGAGTTTTGTTGCATTTTTTGTGTTGCGTGTTCCACGAATACTGGATTTTACAGTTAAGGGTTAGTACAGTGTTTTAATAAAACATTAGAAGAACTCAACCAGCATTTGAAGTGTTTTCTTACGCCACCATCCGCGATTAAGTACCGAATCGCCATGCATCTTGAAGATTTCTTGTCAAAACAAGTCAGTACTTAATCGTATATTTTCGCTCCTAAATGTTTGCACCATAAAAAAACAATTACATCAATTGCAAATCCGGCATTCATTAAACTGCCAATAGATGAAATCCCATGTTTTAAAAAATTCAACAGAAAAATTGTTGAAAAATGTTCCAATTTGCTTCACAAGAAACCCAAACTCGGCAAACGTACGTATCTAACACTAAAAGGCGGGAAAACTGATGGACGTGCGCCCATAAGCCCGCCAAATTGAATAACTTGAGTGTATACTCTGATAAAGGACAACTTTCGTTTGGAGTAAAAGTTCAATAAGAATCATTTTGATTTGGACAGGCAAAAGTTTGAATTTTCTGATAAATAGGAATAGTATAGACGTTTAAAGGTATAAAAAAATTATGATTTTGTTTGAACGGTACAGGCAGTATGTTCTCTGATATATATCGAAGTCACCTGATCGCCGATATTTTCCTCTGTGCGAAGGCTGATTATTAATTTAGTATATACAGTACCACTCAAGTCAATAGTTTACTTTTTGGACGCGCTGATTGGCTAACCGTAGGAGGTAATTAGCCAATTAGTACTATTCACCTCCGAGCTGCAGAAGAAAAATAACATGGCTTCCTGTTTCGGGTTTAAAATGTCACTAATAAAGTTACTTTTTGGTCCGCTCGTTACTCAGCTTTTGTGGTATATATTAAAATAATTATTCACTTCCTTTTCAGTAAGAGTGGTGGATAATAATAATAATTAATAATAATTTATTACATTTAATATAGCGCTTTAACTATTAAAATATTCTAAAGCGCTTTACAATTTTTATATATATATACAAAAAATAGACTAAATTAATAATAAGAATATAAGAATATAAAATTATAAATTAAAAGCTTTCTTTAAAAGATAAGTCTTTAACTGTACTTTAAAAAAGTTCCTGCAATTTCTTTGGTCAGATGGTAAAGAATTCGGTACTGTTGGCCTAGCGTAGAAAAAGGCCCGATCGCCAAAATGCTTCCTACTAGTCACCTTTGGGATAACAAGGAACGTTTCAGAATCAGATTGCAGGCTGTATCTAGTTCTAGGCTTAACAAAAAGTTGTTCAGATGAATATTGTGGCGCCAGGCCATTCAACGTCTTGAAAACTTAAAAGTGTAATCTTAAATTCCACTCAATGCTGTCTCATGGCTTGGTAAAGAACCTCCACTATTCACTTCCGTTTCGGTGAATAATTGTTAGTTATTCTATTGATTTTCCTTACTTTTCTAACACTGTTTATAGTTACTTATTTGCTCATTTAATGGGTAGCTTAAACTTACTTAATTCTTTTCGTACCCGGGTACATGATCTTAAACTTTTACTTAAACTTAATTGCTATTAAAATGCAAAATCGTACGCAATTTAGGTTTCCTGCAAATGAATAGTAGCTGTTTTGCTAAGAAACAATGTTAGTTTTTGCTAGTTTCAGCTGCATTCTTGTTACTTCTGTTCAGATATCTGTATAGCCTCTCCACATCTGTTTTTTTGTGGTTACTGGTTTAGCCAGGCTCTGAGAAAATCTTTTCATCAAAGAGAATTTTTAGAGAAATTTCTTCTTTTTACAATTACAGCTGTAATGGTAATTTTAATTTTGTTCATTGTCGCTGTTTACCTTCTGAAAACTTTATTAGCCATTTCTTGAACAGTTTTTTAGATTGATCTGAATGGTTCAGTTCACGTAAGTTTGCATTTAGAGTTGCTTGTCGATTAAAAACGATTTCTTTGTCCAGAGTTTACTTGTTGTTTCGTCAATTTTTTTCGGTTTTTCTTTTTCTTTTTCGATGGAATGACATTCAATTTACCAAATAACTTAAAATAGAAGTATATTTCACTTTTGAGTTATGATTCGAGGATTTACCAAGAAACTGCTTAAACGGCATGGTTATGGTTCTCTTAGGGGTTCTTTGCAAAAGAATTATGGGAATATGGAAATTCCTTAAGTACTATATCTTACTGCTTATTTATCTCTTTTACGAGTCTTCCAAATTTTGTACTTTTGGTATATTGATATATTCCCTCTATTCCTCTTTTTATGCAAAGGTGGAAGAAAGAGTTTATTCATCGACTAAGCCCCCACCTGAGAAACCTGGCCAGACATTTTCTTTAGCACAAGTCGTGGTCACTGCTGGAAGGTAACAAGTTTTGGAATGCACAAGTCAATTAAAATATCTAATTTTATTTTAAAATTTCAGGCTCTTTCTTATCAA